>JAZHYW010070356.1:21806-91633 GCA_037355805.1 Ixodes ricinus | reverse complement strand
TATCGTCTCAATGTCCTGGGCTTCTTAATGTATCCGAGACCCGGGAGGATCACGCGGCACTCTAGCGGTATAGCCAGGCCGCCAGAAAGGTATACGGGACGCGGCAGGCCTTACCTACTCCTCGCTACGTCTAGGCAGGTCCTAACGGCCGCTAGAGGTCCGTGTTTCAACGGGGGCTCTCAGGAAGATGAATGGGCGCAATGCAAGCGAACGCTGCCTTTATTTCATATCCAGTGCTGGGATGCACTAACTTCGTCAACGGGGCAATCGAAATCACGACCTACTGTATAATCCTGAACTGCCCACAGAATGGCGCCTCGCGCTGTCGCCGATGAAGTACCTTGCTTCGCCATTGGGGGCGCTCGGTAAAGACTTTTCTGCGACCCAAACGCGGTTCCCAGCCCGCCTAACGCACGGTCCGCACGGCGCGCGGCTGGTGATATCTGGTTGTCGAGAACACCTACCGCGTGGCATGGCGCCATCAGGCTCCAGTAGAAAAGCACGTAGCAGGGCGCGTCGCTCTCATGTTTGCTTTAACCGAAAGAGCGCGTTTCAAGCACAAAAGCGCAAGGGCATTTGTTTTTATAGCTCCGACAGCTTTTGTGTTATCATCGAAATAAGTTGCGTTATCGGATCACACATGAACAGCCACTGTGCACGCTGCCAGCCGGCGTCTCTAGCGACGATTCGAATCTGTCACGCGCCCACTGGTTGACGAAGCTGACGAGTCTGACGAGACGCGGCGAGGAGAGCAGGTCAGGACGACATAACGCCGCCGCGCCTTGCGCGCCTCCGACTGATATGCGGACACCTTAGGAAACAAAATAACCTTTGTGCAGCGCCGCGAAGTCATAGCGTGACGAAACGCAGCGGCCGAGGCCATGTATACTACAAGGTGCGCGCTGGCACACTCTTCTGTGGGCAGGTCAGGATTATAGAGTAGGTCGTGATCAAAACCATGCCACCCCTCTCCATGGCCAAGAAGGTCCCATAATGCAACGCGCGCAGTGTTGCATGCAGGGATTTTTGGAAGTTGTCTGTTGGACGGCTGTAATCATAAAAATATTAGGCGTCTTCTTCACTGAATAGTTGTATGGAGTGAGCACGTTGATAATATTCGAAAGAGTTTGCAAATATATTTATCTCCTCTGTAAAAATCGCGATGTTTTTTGTGTTTGTTTTTTCAAAAGGTGTAAAAATACTTTTTATTGCTCTTCGATCTACACTCCTTGCATATATTTTCATCTCGTTTGGGTCCAAACAACAAAGGGAAACTTAACAAAACTTCTGCCAACTCAAAAGAGGGCTCTTCAAATTCACGCATCCTTCTAGATAGCTTTTTATAAAACACAATGTAATTTCCATTGACCAGCTTTTCAGGTTTCGGTTGGTGGTGATCTACAATGCAACGTTAAAACAAAACAATATTTTTTTTTCCTTTTCGCGCTGTCATGCTTGACAAAACTAAATCAAAAGTACATCAACCGTCACGAAGAAACGCGAAAAATTTTAACACCCTGTACAAAATTATAGTTTCACACCATTAAAATATGCTTTGCCATCTCTTATAAATGAATTGGAAGCCAAAAGTGTGAACATCTTTGGAAAAACCAACCGAATGTTATCAATTATTGTGTTACAGGATATTTAACTTTCACCGCGTTGCCTCAAAGTAATCATATGTACGATCAGTGGATTTCGTTTTCAGTACTTAATACAATCATGTGAAAAGATTTTTTTTTAGAGCGCAGCTCTTAGGCGCTTGTTTCCGGCTTGAGGGCGTCGGCGTCGGCGTCGGCGTCACCGTCACCGTCACCGTCGGCGTAACCGCGCGGTGCATTATGGTACATTTCCCATGATGCACCGCGCGGGGGGAGGAGAGGGGAGGGGGAGGAGGAAGGAGGGGTATGCCCTCCCTCAATACCCCTCCCTCCTCCTCCTCAAGAGCTGCGCTCTAATTCGGCTGTACAGGGTGTTGTAAAAGTCTTCCTTTTTTTTAGGTTTGTGTGCTTTGTGCATTTCTCTTCTTTCGCCGAAGTGTGTCGGGCGTCAGGACCATTGAAGAGAGCTGTGGAGAGAAGCATGATTGATAAGCTGATTGCATACACAGTGCCAAACACGCTTATTTTGGCGAGGAATCGCTTTCAATACGATGATGCTCCATGGTCATCTTGGCGCGACTTGGTTCAGAACGACCCTTTGAAGCTTGGAAGATTGGAGTGGACCGATATGGCGATTCCCACTGAAACTGAGACCGATCACCTTGCAAGGTTTGGCTCCAGGCATGCTGGAGCGTGCTGAGCTCCAGGCATTGTTAGAGTTCGGCTATTCTCATCACCGCAGCGGTTGGACACAAGCAGCGACACATTGTTTGATAAACAAAAGTATATGACGTTTCTTTATTTTTTATTTTTATTCTCGCTTTATTCATTTCGCTTGTTTACCGTATTGGCGCTGCAAGCGAGAAACGCCAGCTTGTCATGCTACGTATTGAGAACCCTCTCCTATAAGATGGTAGCATCAGCAACGCCGCTCGTGCCCCTGTTTCTTAGGGGCCCCATACCGTTGGATACCCCATTCTAAAACTCACTACCCGAGTGTCCGCCGATGCATTGATTGTTACGAGCCGAAGTCGAGTGCTCGCGCAGTTCTCGCGTCCCATCCATGAGCCGCGCTCGACTTTCGTGAGGTGGGTGGTTTCGATCCCACAATTACGTCATCAAGCTTTGCGAAGGCAAGACTGAAAGAATTAGTCCCCTTTTATCCTCGCAATTTCACCGCCTCAAAGAGGCTTCTGAATCAGTGGCGGTCTGTGCGAGTATACTTGGGCCAGGCTAGGACCAGTACGCCTCTGCAATGTCACGAACATTCCAAGCCGATATCGTTTCATGAGCCCTTTAGGACACACGAATGTATACGATAAAACATTAGCGAGTAAGTTGTTACTTTAATAGGCGTACAGGCTTCGAGCGCTGACCGAACTAACGGAACCTGCTCGAATAAATATTATTCTAGGCAACTCCGGGCGCGAAATTGATCCCGCGCGTCGGATGAGGCAACCGTATGACCAGGAGGCGTCATCGACGTGCGTCACGCGACCACATGACCGGAGGTCAATACGACGCTACGGTGTCCGCGCGCGCGTACCGAAGCCGGGTAAAAACAGAGAAGTTGCGCTCGGGATGTCCGAGTCCCCAACTTGGAGATCATACTCGGGTAACTCGGCTACGGAACAGAGATAGATAAATGTGCTGTGGTCATACGTTTATACAGCCGGAAGTTACTCAGCCTCGGTGGACACGGTGTCTCAGCTGTAGATGAGAAATTTCGCCAGTGCAGTACAACCGCTAGCCTGGGGTCTTTCACGTACATACCACGCAGTTTAGTGATAAACGCGACCGCACACCGGTACGATGCTCGTCCAGCTCTGTAGGACCCGTGGATCCCTGCCTGGGTTCTGCTGGAGCGAGTCTTCGCTCCCCGCGTTCCGAGCTGTGGCGCTGCGTAACCACCACTTAGAAGGAATTCCTGGCGTTGATGACCTATGAAACACGCGTTAGTTTGACTTCCCGTGCAATGGCAACGGTAAAACGAGCGAAATTAATAAAGTGAGAATATATTAAAAAAGAAACGTATTATATACTTTCGCTTAACAAACACTCTGTGTTGCTGCCACTACCCGAGTGCTTGTCGAGCTATTGATTATCGCGAGCCCCAATCGAGTGTTCACGCAATGCTTGGGTCCAGTCCACGAGCCGCGCGTTTCAATATCGTCACTGGGGGACTATATTATATACTGTATATATGGTCACTGGATATCCAAACTACGTCATCAAGTTTTGCGAAGGAGAAATTGAAAGAAAACGCACGCTTTTTTATTTTTCAAGATATACCCCAGCAAAGAGGTTTCTCGGTCAGTGGCGTCGCGTGTGAGTATACTTGTGTCCCACCAGTGACAGTATAAGCTCGTGTAAAGTTAAAAATAGTCCAACTGAATGTCGTGGCACCACGACATTCAGTTTGTTAAAATTTAAATAATAAAAAAAGAGTACAGCGCTTTATGATACTCTGCAACTCTTCTCTACGTTTGCCTAACTACGTGATTTCATTTTTTACGCTTTTTTTGTATATTGGAAGCAAGATTTATGTACCTATATATCTGGCAGATAAGTATTTGCGTGTTCAGTTTTATTTTCTGTGGTGCAGTTATACTTCTTTCTAGTTTTAAAAGCAGCATAAGTGCCCGCCAAATCAATCGTACTATGGCTACTCAATTTCGCTTGAGCTGCCTTTTTTCTTATGATGGCGTTTTTTATGTTATTTTGTGAAACTGTGTGTATATATGATTGTTTTTTTCTTCTTTTTTTGCACTCATCTACTCTTGTAACAGCCATATTAGGGCTTACAGTATCAATAAATAGATAAAGGTCACAAGCAGAACCGCCATCGAGGCAGCCTCGGATTGCGCCATATGCCGACAGGAGCGGGTAAATCGTTTTATTATTCCGGTGACATCAAAGCTCGCAGATCTGGCTCATCCTCTCGCCAGATGCACAGCTCCGCAAGTGCCGAGTTTCCACACGTGGCTTCCACAACGTGCATCTGGGAGGAGGGTGCCGTGATCGCTTGTGTAAAACCTCTTTTTTGTTGTTGTTGTTTTTTGTTTTTTTTATTTTGCAACGGATTATTTGGTCGCGTTGAAAGGTATATCCGTGCGACAGAAAACTTGAAGCGGGCTTTCCTGGCGCGCGTTCTAAGCCTTGCTGAAAGCGGCGCTCTCGCTTTCGTACTTGTGGTTGCCGCAATCAATACCGCTTAGAAGACAAGGCCGCCTCCCCCCCCCCCTCAACGTCGTTACTAGCCTGGATCCACTAACAATGACGTCACGCGCAGGCCTTTGTCTTCTCGGTGCTATTGCCGCAATACAGTCGCTCATGCAGGATCCAGTATTTGTCTTCTTTCGATATCTTCTAATCTCCACTTGAAGAGTTTCGCAAAACAATTTGTTATAAACAAAACTTTCTTTTCTTTTCTTTTTTCATTTTATAACACGCGAGTGCTCTTGAGCGCACATCGCATCGCGAAGCTCTGAGCCTTTTAGTGCCTCCCGCAGCTTCTGTAGCTGGCTTATACGGTGAGCAAGTTCTGCTCCTCACGCAGAGGGTTACGGCGACGTAACGGCGCTCAACGCTGATTGGAAGGGCTTTTTACAGGAGTGTACTGCGGCGTATAGATCACGCAGTAAAGGCTGCCCTGCCTTTCCTGCTGGTCTCGGAAATCCGCCGGCTCTTTAACTAAACACTGGCACCCAATTTTTTGTTTTGTTTACTTTTTCTGCCAGGCGATTTATTATGGTGCCAGAAGACTACACAATAAATATTTTGCTACAGCGTCGCGTACATTTTTAATAAAGTAAAAAAAAAAACGTAACTGCTCGAAACCGAAACTGGGCTGGGGTGGAAGAAGAAATGTAGAGGAGGAGAGACTTGCGGAAGTCAGGTGGCTACACCCAGCCGCGTTTCTTTTCCTTTTTTTTTTCTTTCGAAGCACACGAAAAACGCGCACGTCGAACTTAGCACCAAAAACGCTAAAGTCAAACACTTGGTGCTTGACGTTTGTGCGTTCTTCAAGCTCTTGCCCAATCGTGTTCGTAAGGCGAGCGATGTCTTCAGCTAGAGGGAGGGCCGACGACTCGGCGACGTCTTCGTGCGTATCAGCTCGGTGGTCGGGCGCGTCGTACAACGGAAGAAATCCCCATTGTTATGATCGGTAAAAGATTTCTCTTTCGAAGCTCGACAGATTCGCCGGTACCGCGAACAACAGGTCCGAAGTGGAGGTCCCACGCCCGCCGTCCGCCACCTTGGCTTAGTCCGCTTCGCTCAGCCGTCCAGCCCGCGATACGTCGCCCTGTTGAAAATTACGCAGAGAATGTTTTTAATGCGCTAGCATTAAAACACCCGTTTTGACGAAAATCCGGCGGTGCATTTCGTTTGTCAGTTGCCGCGTGCGACGCTGCCATTGGTCCGAAGCGCTGACGTGAGCAGGCGTTAGATAAAAACACCCAGATAAATATCAAAATTAAAAAGACCAAACAACGCATGACTGATACTTTGAAGGTATGCTTTAGTGTTGCTTGGCTTCTTTACTCTGTGTTTTTTTATTTGGGTGCCTTTTTTTACGTATGTGTAATTTTCAATCTATATACATGTCGTGTGATAAAAAGTTTAGTTGAAAGCACGCATTGTTGTGCGTGGCCTCTCACTTTCTGTCCCTTTGTTGTTGTTCTTTTTTGTGTTTTTTTTTTTCGTAAAACTTTGGTATGTATCATACCCAACTAGCCCAACTTGCAGCCTTAACGAATCGGGCGTTTCTTTTTGTTCAATATAAACGATCACAGACGTAATTGAGATGCATTCTTGGGAATAACGCAGCAGACGAAGTCGGTTCTTCAGCAGCAGTTCTTTACTCTATTACCAGAGTCGCGACGGTGCACTTAGACGCCATATTTCTTTCAAAGCGTGCAGAGTTAATAAAGACATGCTGCGAATAAAAATAACGTTTCTAAAAGGTTAAACAAAAAAGAGATATCAATCGGTTCGTGCATCTTTCTAAAAAGGCTTATTGAAAAAAATAAATAAAGAACCAAACTGGGCTGAAGGGTTTTTCGTTTTGCCTTCATCTGCTGGCCCGGGAGTCTTTTCCTGTAGGTTGTTTTCGCCGCAGGAAGCCTATCAGTGCGGCGAAGCCTGGCTTGCGTCGTTATCCCGACATTCGTCTGGCAGGACGTAAAAAAAGAGAAAAAAAGAAAAGGAAGGGGGGGGGGGGGGTGCGAGGGGCGACGCTTCTCCCCCCCCCCTCTCCTTTACATTTCCCTAGACAGCAAGGACCAGTTTGTTTAGGTGAAGAGGCAATTATCTACGTCTTTAACATTAAAAATTTCCGCGGCGTTTTACCTTTTTTGCAGAACCCCCTAAGCCAAATACCCCCCGCCCCCCCCCGCCCCACATCCTAAACCTGACCCATAAATCCGCCCCTGAATGTGTGCAGCCTTCATGTATGCATGCAACATATAGATGCATGGCGAAAAAAAAAAAAGCATGGAACGCCTTTTAACGAAATTCGCCTACTTTTATGAGTTTTGTGCGCCCATCCGTGCAATTCCCCGCTAAATTGAGCGCAGAAATCCAATTGGCGTATAACCATGTACCAATTCAGTTCGCCTGACACGCTATTAGTCCCGCGGCAGCGTTTTGCCGCCATATTTAGCGCGAAAATTAAGTTGACGCGTATACATTAATTGACATCACGTGACATATGACACGACGCCATGACGTCACCGTGTCAAGTCGTGACGAATTTGCCAAGCCACGGTGGAAGAAAAAAAAAGAGATGCGTCGGAACAAGACCAGAAAGGGGACCGAAATTTCACTCGGGCTTCGCGCACTTCGCGTCCGCGCGCAGACGCAGCCGCATTGGCGCGCCTCGAGGGCTTGAAAACGAGCTCCTGTCATGCTGCGCCATCTCACGGCGTTTGCCGGAAACGGAGCAAACGGGTTATACGTAGCGAGGCGGTGCCGTTCAGACACCCTTTCCTCCTTCCACCGCGGACCGAGAAGGTAGTTTCCAGCCGCGTCGCGGCAATGGCGTGTACGAAGGCGGTACAAGCACGCGTCTCTGTTCGTTATGAATAGGGCTGAGTGCTGCCTTAACGCAGGTGCTCGTTTTTTTTTTTCTTCCTTTCTTCTTTTAGGTACGGTTACTTTTCAAATGGAGTTGTTATCGGGGGTTGGAAAGCGGCCCTGGTACAAACATATGCCGAGCCGTAGCTTCCCTTTCGGGATTACGTACGTGCGCAGTGTGCCTACATTCAAAGAGCGCTTCCAACTAATCGACCGAGGTCACGTGTTTTATGGACCGCGTCTGTAATACGAGCTGCGAGGAGGATGTGATCGAAAAGTGTTGATCGTTCGCAAGCGTTTCCGCCTCCCCGTCCGCTTTCCCCCTGGCCACGCGAGACAAGCCAACGCATGCGCAGTTGCGACCAATCGTCACAGGATGCGTCTGCCATTCAACTGCAAATGCTATTTATGGCTCGAATCGCTGCCTCTCTTCAATCTCGGCTCTCTCTGCGTGTGCCGTCTACATTAGGAGAGTCCGTATTGATTTTTAAAAAGGCAAATAAGGTTGTTTCTGCTGCGTGGGACGGCAGAAAAAGCCCGGAAGCCCTCTCAAGCGAGGGACCACGGCCAGAGTAATCCGAAAATACTGTCTCTCCACGCGCTTATTTGTCGTTTTGCTTTGTTTGTTTGTTTTCGGGTGGAATAAAATAAAATAAAAATAAAAAAGTGAAAAACGTGTAGCAGTAATGGGATCCGGCAACAGGGAGTTTGGCGGGGGAAGGAGGATCACTGCTTCGTTTTCTGCCAAACAGAAACGAGGATTAAGGGGCAGAGATCACGAAGACAGAGACACAGAAGTTATGAGGCAGCTATAACTAACTCGCTTTCAACTACGAAATGTCGCGAACCTGCGGGGCGTTCGATTTCGATCAGGTTCGGTTCGGTTCGAACTTTCGATTCGCTAAGTTCGCAAGAAGTTCGACTCAACTTGGGCTGTTTCTGCGCATGCCCGGAAATTGGGAACGAGCTGGCGCCACCTGTGGGTAACCAACTAAACGCCCTGATGAATCCGAGCCTGCGTCAGCGTGTCTTACTGACAAAGACCTATATTTTCTCGGTGGTTTTATCTAGTGCCACCAAATAAGCTACGCTTCAGAGTAACGACACTTGGCTCACATTGTGGCTTAAAATCGTGGTTGCCAGTTATCTGAAGCTTTATCTGAAATCGCAGGAAACGCTTTTCCGTCCTCCACAAATGTTTAAACAGTTCGCGACAGAGCAAAGCAATATTACATGAGCTTCCTAACACCGAATCTATAATGCTGAGGAAGTCGCACTTTTGAATCATGACGATCGGCAGTTGCGTCTGCTCTGCACAAGCAGCAAAATGGCGGCGCCCACAACAGTGTCGGGAAACGGAGTACCGATACTCTAAGCGCAGCTTATTTAGTGGCTCTAGTTTCATCTAATCCTCTTGTCGGGCCGGTGTATTGTGTATTGTTACTCCTATTTTGTTTGCGTGCGGCGCGCGTGGGTGAGTAATCACGCAGTAGAGATGGTACACGACGTGCAAGTTCGTCTGCTCCTTTTGCGCACCTCGTGCGTTAGTTTACCCCCCCCCCCCTCTAAATATGACGGCATGAGCTTGAACTAGCGTTATTAATGCTGCCATCTAATTGGCGTGCCCCTCCATGCGTTTTGATGGATGCGCCGACACATTTTAAAGCCAAATCGCTCCCGCAAAAGCTACGCGTCGCACAAAAAAAAAAAAAAAGTTGATGTTTGAGTGGTTTTAAAGGGGCCCATTAATGAAAAGTAGTAGCGTTCAGTATAATTGGGTAATTACTTACTTTACAGTAATTAAATTTTTATTCTTAATTTTAAAAGTACGGTATCTGTGCGGAGAGCAAGTTCGTCTGCTTCCTGGGCAGAGGGTTGCACTGACATCAGAACGCCGAGCTCTGATTGGCTCCGACGAAGGGGTAGTGGGTAGACCTCAATGCTAGCCGCCTTGAGGTCTAGGCCCACTATCCTTCAATCAGAGCCAATCAGAGCTCGGCATTCTGATGTCACGTGCAACCCTGCTCAAGTAGCAGACGAACTTGTGCTCCGCGTTAGAAACTCGATGCGAATAATCGAAAACGACTAAATCCGCCCAGATTAGAATGATGTAAGCCACGCGCATCATTTTACAGCGTTCCGAAAAGAAGAAAAAAAAAGCGCAGTTTGGACGCGTTTTAAAGTTTCGGTTTCTTATCGGAGCGCTCCTGTCCGCGCCAGCAGGTACTAGTGTGAAGACATACTTTTTACGTGAGATGCGTGGCGGCACACGCACGTTGCGCGTCTCGGCCACGGGGAGGCGGCGTTGCTGGAGCGGAAAAATGAGCTGCGATATAAAGACCGAAACCGAGATACGCGTCCGAATTGAGCAGTTTTCTCGGAACGCCATAAAATGCTTCGCGTGCCTGATATCATTGTAATGCGCGGGCACGTAGTATATAATAATAATAATAATAATAATAATAATAATAACAATAATAATAATAATAATAATAATAATAATAATAAGCTTTATTTCAGTTCCCATTACAGGTAATGAAGGGCCAAGAATAAAACGCTATTTTTTTATGTTCGTATCTAATTAAAACCATACCTTTAAAGTTAACAGGTAAAATCTAATTACTAAAAATCAATTAATTACCCAATTATATCGAACGCCTTTAACACAAAGCACTACGGCATCAACTTTTTTTGTGGGATGCATATGGTTTTTGCAGAAGCGATTTGGCTTGCGTTTCTAAAAACACCCTGAACATTGTTTGGAATGACGTTACAATAAATTCAATTGGAAGTTCGCCCTAATCCTTGTTGTGCGTGTGCCATTTCTTTTGTACTTGCCCTTTTTTTTCTGTTTACTAAAGAATTTCTCGAAAATCTTTAATTTGTGTGGGTGTGTTTCTAGGAGCATTGTTGTTGATTGTCAGATTCATTCTGCGTAGATAATGGAAGTCGGGACTTCGTGACTATATGTGAAGTGGGTGATCCTCTATTCACGTCGCTTTGCGCTTAATCGGCTGTGGTGAGATCGCAACACCGAAAAATCGCGCGCCGTTTTCTGTTCGGCCAAATCGCTTTTCGGCGAGGGAAATGCTGCTGCCATCTGTCGGCTCTTGCGCCAATTAACGTCTGTAGTTCAGTCGGATACCGCCAACGTTGCATGCCGCCTTTCGTTTTCCCCTTCACCCCAAATAAACAAGCAACGCTAAAAACAAATACAAGTTCCTGTATTTTTATTTTCTTATCGTTTAGTCAGGCACGTTTATTTCTTTCAATTCTGATGCAGAAATTTCAGCGTTCATGGGCACCCCTGCAGTAAATCGCTCGCGCCTACAAATTCATAACCTAAAAGTAAAAAAAGAAAAAGTGTTTTTGCTGACTAAAGGTCGGTTCTCACATGCAGCGAAGCGCTAATGCAGCGCTCCTCACGATGATCGTCAGCTACTTATCGTCTGCCGTGAGCAACAGTTTTGACGGTGAGGTCACAAAGCTGGTGAACGCTCCGTCAGCACGCGCTTAGCGCGAGGATAAGCTGCCACGCTTGTAGCGCTCCACTTCATGTGTGAACAGGCCTTAATGCAAAATCTGCAAAAATCACAAAGGGGCGCGCGGGAACGTCGTGGTATGTCAGGGGTGGCTAAGCTGCGGCTCGCAGGCCGAATGCGGCTCTCCGCGTGCAAAAGTGAGGCTCGCGACTTCCTCCCTCCCCCTCCCCCCCCCGCCCTCCGCCCCAAACCGGAACGCCTTTTAAATCGAAAGACAGGTTGCGGTATGCTACTCTTGTGCATACAGCTACTTCACGTACAGTTAAACTGCTTCTGAGTCAAGTAAATTCTAAAGTAGTTTGAGTGTCGTTTATTTCTCTGGACGAAAGTTTGCCCCCCCTCCCCCCGCGGCTCTTCGAAGTTCCTGGTTTTGTTTGCGGCTCTTAGGCCGGGTCAGCCTAGCCACCCTTGTTCTATGTGCTCCCAGTCTATCATTCTTCATTCGATTTATGTGCACTTCAGTACCAATGCAGAGAGGTGTAGGGTGGTGTACTCTGGTCGTATCTCAATACATGTACCAGTACACCGCCCTACAGTTTTCTGCACCAGTGCAGATGTGGGTAAATTGAACGAAGCCATTAAACCACAGTTTTGATATCCTAATGATTTTTCAGCGGCTACCAGTCGCCTAGATAACATGAGTTGCACTCAGTCTTGCACACGATTACTAAAAAAAATAATCGGTTACAATTACTATTACTCTTGGCTAAAAAGTATTCGATTAGATTACTTGATTACTCGACAGCAAAAGTAATTGGACATTACTTTAAGAAGTAACCGTTACTTTTCCGATTACTTTATTGTGTGAAGACTTACATCTTTAGCGCTCATAACAATGAACTACTTCCAACCTATATTTCACATTTTCACAAGTATTGAAGAAGAAAAACGGGTTCCCTCTACAGCATCAGCCATCTCTGTGCGCTGCATCATGGGATCATCGGTTTTTCTAGCTGCAAAATTTCTAGCAGTGTCGCAATCGCTATTTCACCCGAAACATCTCCACTGGTCCCTGATGAATAGAAACTTAGAGTGCTTCTTAAAATCTCTGGTTCCAAATAAAAGGTATTTTGTTTTCTTGCTCTATATATTTTCTTGTACTGGCAACCAAGAGGCCCTTACTCTCTTTCGCACACACACGCGCTTCTCCAGATATTATTCACATGTGGATGAACTCGCATGTTATACAAAAGAGCAGCAGCTCCAGGATTTGAAACGGATCATGCGTAGTATCCATTAGCGGAAGAGATCGCCCCGACCACTTCTCAACTCGAAACCTTGCTTGTCACAAAGACCACGTAGGGGAAATACGGGATCTTGACGTGTATTTGAACTGGCTTTGTTATATTTTGCATCCGCTTTAGACATTCTTCGGTTCTGGTTCTCCTACGGGCTGCGAGTAGGTACCGTAAGCAGGATTGTTTTTGTTTATTTCTGTGTGTGTGTGCGTGAGGGGGCTAGTTTGAACGAAGGACTTACAAAGTTACATTCTGCTCCCTCAAACTTCGCCCTGAATGGCCTTTGTGACGCACTGGGGCTTTCCTGGGGCTTCCCACTCCCAGTCCCAGCTCGAAAAAAAAAAAAAAAACGGACATTCCACAGAAACTGTACATACAAAGGGGTTGACCTCGTTTCCTACAGCTCCGCAAAAATCTATTTTTTTCCGTTCGAAAAAGAAGCAAATTTTATTTTTGTCATTTCAGAAAAAAAAAAGGTGTGTGCGGGGGGGGGGGGGGGTCTCGTGGAAAAATAGTAACGGTTAGAAGTAATTTTCATTACTTCAAAAAGTAATCAGATTACTCTTGTGATTACTGCCTAATAAAAGTAATCAACTGATTACAAAATTACTCCAAAAAGTAATCGATTACAAGTAATTTGATTACTTGTAATGCGTACGGTACAAGTCTGCTTGCACTCCATTTCAGGTGGAAGCCAATTTATTCTTATGTAAACCACACAATTCAACTACGACTTTGGAATACGCAAATAAAATATGAAGCATTGCACCACCAGACCAACTGTTTTGAGAGCGAGAAGTCGGCAGGCACTGGAGATGTGGCAGCGCTAGTTCACACCATAGATGAGAGTCAGCACACTATGAGGGTAATTTCTCACCTACAGCATGGATCCGTGACACCGCCAAAAAATGCAATAATCAAATACAGAAGCATATTAAAAAAAATGCTTTTATTCTTGCCTTAAAGATAGTCGAGACGAAAAAAACAAAAAGGAGACTACTATACCACTACTGGCCCTCTGGCAGCACAGAGATGTCCTTCCAAGTGCGAATGCCATTCTTGTCCACCAGCTGAACTTTGAATGCCGGCAGGTTGACCAAGAACCGCTTCTGAACCTCGAAAACACACTTCTTGAGGAGGTCCACAGCTTCCTCCTCATTCATGTCTGCAGAAAAGAAAACAAATGTGGTCAACTCCAAACATTGCTTGCACACAGAACACCAAAAGTCCGAGTCAAACTTATTGTATGGACCACGAGTTCTCAAACTGAGTTCTAAGGAACCCAGGGACTCCCGGGCTCCCAAATATCCTCATCATCATCCAGTTTAACCGCTATTTTAAAGGATCTGAGCCGTTCGTTGATCCATGACTGTGCCAGACATTCCTTAGCATGTACACTGTGCAACGCTGCTAACTTGAAACGTTGGTTTTCTCTGTTTTTTTCTCGATATTGAAGAACTGTCATCAAAACTTCTATAGTAGTGACAAGTGTTGTGGTAGTACTAACCAAAGTGGTAAATTTTGCTTGCCGCCAGTACCTTTTCGAAGTCTTGTTTGCACAAACAGTGTCACATAATGTACAGCATGTAAATTAACACTTTTAATAAGACACTTCAGACGGCCCGCAAATATCGGTTTCTAGGCGTATTGCATTGCAATTGACTATAGAGGTGCAAGCAGATAGCAGTGAACGTTTACAGCGAAAAAATAAGAAAAAATCAACTTACCTCGTTCAAAGAAAACAACAAAACAAGATGGCGTACGCTACGTCGAGGGACTAAAGCGCTGGATGGATTTCATTAAGTTTGAAGTACCGCCAAGCTGGTGCCTGATGGGATGCACTTGAGCCAAAAATGGCAAAGCGTAGCCTATAATGTGGTGTGTCGCGGCGGCGCAGCGCCGCCATCTATCTTTAGGTCAATAGGAGCGTGCTCGCAAACTGTAGCGCGCCTTTGGCAGCCACAACAGACCTATAAAAGCATGCGTGCCTGGGGAAGGACCCGTCACCAGTCAAAAATGGAGACAAATCACCGGCATCCGATAGGGACGCCCGCAGCACTATCTAATGATGGCGGTACTAGGAAAAGTCTAGATATCCAGCGCTTAACGAGGACAGCCGGACGATTCGGGTTACGATTGCAGACGATCCCACAAAAGAACCCGAATCGGCAGGGGCTCCCCCCTCGGCGGGGCGTGACGCCATCTGCAGGCAGCACTTATTCCTATGCATGCGTCGTCTGGCAAAGTGGCGGCATAGCCTGCCCAGAACAGGTTTTCTGTTCTTCTTTTGAAAAAGTGAAGTTCATTCCTTGACTTTTTTTCAGTGTAAACTTCCACCACCTGCTTGCGCCGCTGTCGTAATTGCAGCGCGATACATTGGGAAATTGTATTCTGCGGGCCGTCTAAAGTGCCTTAAAAGCGTTAGTTTACATGCTGTACACTCAGCATCAAACCCGTCCAGAGTGCAGGGAGCGCCTCTGAGAGGTTTGTCTGCCGGTGGACACTGGGCCCGAAATAGCATGCCTCTGAGCATGCGCCGCCATTGTGCAGTGGTAGGCAGATGCCAACGTTTGTGCAGACCCTTTTGCAAACTTCGTCGACCGCCAGAGGAGCGCTTGGCGCCTCCAGGCTGCGAGATGAAGGCGCTCGGTGCAGCGGCCCATGCGCTGCTGGCTCTGCAGTATCTTGTACTCTTTCGAAAGAAATTTAGCCGCTGAACTCGTGCAAAACCGCTCATGGGGTGCGCGGGAAGCTACATATATTCTTGTTTGCCAGTAATGCTTCCTCACCGCTACCAATTCAAGAGTGCTTGCTATCTCCGCACTTTCGATAAATTGCTTTCACAACAACCTCGGCTTGCGATTCTGCAGCAATGAATATGGGTCGAACACCAAAATTATTCCTCTCCCCAAAAAAACACAGAACATAGGAAAAAAAATTTTTCTACCTGGGTAGGACAGGAAAACCTCAAAATTAACATTAGTCATAAAAATTTTCTTTGCCTTAATAGTTTTGCTACATTACGAATTTTTTTATTTGGGGCCGAAACCAAAACTGTATTTCTGTGGGATAATGATGATAGCGTATGTACCCAACTTGTGTGCACTACAAGTTCACTGGACCTGAGAGCACACACTATACTCCATTTCACCTTATGTTGTACCGCAGCGAAGGCTAGAAGCGCGAGCTCATGGCGTTGGCAGCCGCTCTTAAAGGGCAACGCTCACTTTAATTTTTACGATTTTGGGTTATGATCTGTTTTGTCGAAGTCGGCGACCCTGAATCACAAGATATAATTTGTTTTTTGGCAGTGTGTATAGTTTTGTAGATATCGCCAATCCAAGTATCGTTCCGGCGGCACGGCGAAACCAAAACCACCGGCTGGAGCAGCTTGGCAACAGTGATATTAATGGCGCGTCGCCGGGCATGACCTAGTTCTCGCCCCGCGCCTCCGAGACCGATGGACCGACAATGTCGGCCCAATCGCACGTGGAGTTTCAAAACAGAAGACAAGCTGTACATTTTCTTTTTTTTACCGCTTCACTTTGTTAATATGTTCCAAATGTGGTAAGTTTTAATACGTATTTATAAAATTGCCGGCCAGAAAACAAATCCGACTGCTATAAATATGATGCGGTCAGTGCCGGCGCAAGCGATGGGACATGTATTTGTTTCTTGCTCGCGGACCAAGAGAAAAAGAAATAATGGGAGATAAATGGACAGATGTATCCACAAGCCGGTCTAAGTTGTTAAAGCTAGGGTGCCTTTACGTGCACGCTAGTTAGATCAGCCGCGACCTGCTGCGTCCGGCCGACCGTCCTGGAGCAGCCGGCGGACGGTACACGAACAGCCGCACGGCACTCGCATCGCTCTTCAAAGACAAAGTTTCGCGGAGAGACCCGCAACAGTCAGCAGCCGCAGATCCCGTGTAGGTGTCTGATGTCAAGTGCTGGGAGCAGAGCTTCGCGTTGGAGCTCGGAGTCGCCGACGGTCTTCTGAATTCTATCTGGCGAACGGCAGCGACCCACACCTTGGGCCTCTTCCGGTCTCTTGGGAACTGGTGGAACCGCAGCTCCGGGTTGCGCACCGGATTGTTGGTGTAACCCACAGCACTACAAGTCGTGCTCGACATCGCCCAACGCGAGTCCGGCGAGTCTCTCCGGCTACACGATACGCGCGTGAGCCTGGCAGCACCGCTTCGCACCCTTCCGCGCTGTCGCAGAAGCACTGCTGGAGTTAAATTAACTGCCTGGACGCTAATAAAAATAGGCGAACACAGGATAACGTGGTAAGCATCTCTTGCCGTCAGCAGAATCGCAGAATGCCATGCGAAACGAAGCGTCCGCGGCATCCGTACGAGAGCGTAGGGACTAGACCTACGTCATTGCCCAGTGTTGCTTCACTACCTCACCCGGTGCCAGCGTTGCTCACCCGCTTTCGGGCCGCTAACCGAGCCGGGAGAACATTTTTAATATTGGTTTTAATCGGTAATGCGCCGTCGGCTTGACGTGATATTTTGGGTATGACCGTATTTTGACCCCCTACAGCGATATCAGTCATTTCGATAAGGTCGACTTTTTGAGTGGAGTTGCCCTTAAGTCACTGGAGCTTGTGCCGCCGAGATGTACCCCAGAGCAAGGAGCTCGCGCTTGCAGCCTTCCCTGCGGTACATCATGAGGTGAAACAGAGTGTAGTTGAGAACAGACGCTATCATCATCCCACAAGGGTACAGTTTCGGTTTCACCAGCAAATCGAAAAATTCGTGTTGTAGCATAAATATTGGGCAAACAAAATAATTTTGTTTTGAACGAACATGTATGTTGAGATATGCCAGTCCTAACCAGTAGAACAAAAAAATTTTTTTTTCTTCCTATTTTTGATTTAGCGGTTTATTGGGTTGACAGTGCAGCTGCTAGGTGGCCTTCACTTTGCCATGGCTCGGGTTGCAGTGTGGCTAGGATAGGTGGCGAAAGTCACCGCCCAGTTCGGCCGCTCATGCAATCGGGCACAATTTTGGCGCAATGTGGCAGATTTTCACCAGGACGACGCAGGAAATTGTCTCCGGCACAAGATGGCGGAGAAGCTGAATCGCCGCTTGGTACGAAAATTTGGACAGTGGTGGTGTCCGACGATCCCGTTTGAATAACACCCGTTGACGCCCAGAACGTCCGAGGACAACGCACCTTCCCTGTAGTATCTGTCCAGGACCGAGATGAGGAAGAATGCACCGTAGCCGTGGGCTCCGTACGGCACCTTCGCCATGGTTGCCAGGTAGTCCATGTAGAACAGCTCCGGCTGTGCGGCTTGCTTGTCAAAGCCGGCGAGCAGGAGGTTCACAGAGTACGGCGTCTGCAACGAGTTGCGGCGAGCAGACGTCACGGGAAGGTGTGGAGGAAGCACAAAGCCGCATCCACACTGCTCGCGCGTCATACAAAAGACACGGCGCTTGCTGCAGACGTGACGACGAAATTATCCGTGGACACGCCTCAGGCATGAATGCTTCGAACATGTCTGCAGACAGTCTTTGTATAACCAAAGCGATCAGACCGTCATACAAGAAGAAAACGCACCTCGGACAGTGTCTGCATGCCGTCTTTTGCACGATATATTCGTGAGTGTGACTGCGGCTTAAGGGAAGCAGAAGTGGTTTTTAATATGAGAAAAAACACCGAGCCCAGTTCATTAGACCTCGGCTGTCCCGAATATTGTATCCAATTGGTCATTTTATGCGTGGATTAACCGGAAAAGCGCCTTCAAAGTAGCACTGAAGCCGTGCCCCTCCGAAGCAGAGGGAAAGGGAGAGAGGGGGAAGGCCAACAGCCGACGTCACAAAAGGTCCTGCTGTGGGACCCCACCACGGCTGGTTGCGCTTCTCTCGTAGGCTGCTCTACTGACTTATCGAGCCGTTGTCGTTCTGCCGCTGCATAGCGCTTGCTTTCATCCGTTGACCGGTTGTGCTATCGACTCAATCGCCCGACATGTTGATTGTTCCTTGTTTGTTCATGGGTTAGCGGAATTCTCGTGCCACCGAAGCAACTGACTCGCGCTGTTGCACGATGCCGTACTCATGTGTGGCCGTCGGCTTGCACGTACGGCGCTCGTCGCAGTTGTTCTTCCCGCTTACCGCCCTTTTCACTCCGACACTGAGATTTCAAAGGGATAGGGTTCCCGCTATGCAGAACAGACGAGTTTGAGCAAGTACACTGTTTTTGGTTCGGAACGTGTTCCGGACAGCGCATATAAAAAATGACAGCCGTTTACAACTCCCTGTAACGCCGGATTGAGCCAGCTCTTGAGGAGGAGGAGGGAAGGCTACTGCCTGAGGACTTGACCTATTCTCGCCTCGACCATCTTTCCCTCGAAGGTCACGGAAGGCGGTGGGGGGAGGGGTCATGTGACCTCACGAGCGCACGACGCCGCTCAAGCCGGAGACGGGTGCCTAAGAGCTGCGCTCTAAGAACAATGTGTGTATGGGTTTGGGTCTGAAGAAGACTCGCCTAACTTGACATTCTGCCGGCCATTGTGTGCAGTGTAAAGAAGAAGTTCAGAGCATTAAAAGGCTCATGCAATAGCAGAGACTAAACTATGCCTAGGAATTATAGTGTTGACTGCTCTAGCAAAAAAGCTATTAGGTTATTGGTTGTCGTGTCGGTGTAAAGAATGACGCGATCATGTAGCCAAATAGCTAGGCTCCGCTGGCTCTTTTGTATTGATCGCCTTACATTAGTGTTTTAGTTTTGGTTTCCTATATCGTTGAAGTGACCATATTTCCCAGGACCGACTCCGCTACCCAAGATTGTCTTTTTTTTGTTGTTTAATCTACTCCGCTATCCAGACACTTGGGAGAGGAGGGCTTGTTGTAATAACTGGTCATGCAATTCATCGTGCAACTTTCACGATGCAGCTTGTTTTTGCATGGACTTTTTTTTTTTACAGTTGCTGATACTATTTGAGGTCACATATTTTTTAAATGTAAAGATAAATTGTGTTAAATTTTCCTTCCATAGGTACATATTCTCTTCAGGAGAACTTTTTGGAGAAACAAAGCATATGGACATTCTGTTGTGAATTGAGTTATTTTTTTTAAAAGTTATGCAGTGCTTTCCGTATAAAGTTTATGTGTCGTGCAATGGTTCTTTGTGCCATAGAAATGCGATCAGACGATGATAATGCTTGGGGGAAGCATTATTGTCGTAGGTGGTCTAATGCAGTCAACAAATCTTGGGAGAAGTATGTGAATGTAGAGGCCCAGGAAGCTTTCACGAATTTGACATCAAATTGAGGGCTGCCGGGCACACATCTCCGCTTTTTCTAAAGCTGTAATTGTGTAATAACTGGTGGTAAACAAATAAAACGCAGCAGAGTGGATGGACTTTCTGCGCAGTTATTCGCATAGTACGCAAGGACGTCGCGGTGGCAGGACGGCGACCCTGTCTCATTACCCGTCTCATCTCAAGCTCTCCCGTCGACCGAAGCCGATTATATTATCCCTTCAAGCCACTTCAGCCTTGGTGAACAATGCAGCCTGCACGCTCACGTGTCCAGCAGCTGCCAACCATGAAGGCCGATGTGTGCCAAATTCTTGTCCTCTGACGACCGTTTTGGGGAGGGAAATGCTCATCCGGCCCGACGCATCCAGTCAGTAGCACCCAGTTTATTGTCAACGTTTTGCGTTACAATAAGTAGCAGTCAATAGAAGCAAGCGGTTCCTCGTGTCTGCCCGCATTACTGTGGGGGTCATTTTTTTGCTTTGCTGACGGTTGGAACGTGCACTTTGTCACATCAATGGTCCTCTCGGGACACATTCATTCCCTTTCGGATCCACCGAAAGATTTAGAAAAATCAAAAGCCGAACCCAATTCACAAGAGCAGAAGCCTTGGCACCTGACTCTTCCGCAAGTGAAGGAGCAAGCAAGAATTAAGATGGTCCTTCTATGACGTAGACGCGTGACTAGCCAATGGCATGCCGCTGCAGCGATCGCTTCTGTTTTCTTCGCTTTTTTTCGTGTTAAGTGATTATTTTGGGTCAAACGGTTGTGATATTTGAACTCAGAAGGCACAAACTTGTTAGAATCAACCATGAACTAATTTTTTCCGAAAAGCTCTTCAGTTTTTTTAAAGGACCGATACTGCAACGTGCTTGAAGACGAAAACGACCGACTCGGGTTTTATGGCGCAAGAGTTGCCAAGACCGGAATGTTCAGGGTGCACAGAGTATGGAAGGGTCAGGAACGGGCCTATAGTAGCTGGCGATGTCGTAAAACCAACACAAATTGTGTGTAAGATCTCGAGAGGTGCCCCACCCTTGGAAGATAACGTGCCCCCTACTTTCGGCATGGTTTGCTATTTCTTCAAAAACACCACTTCTAGTAACTGCAGGGCCCTGGCCAACGGTGAACTCGGCAGAAATGGTGTTACACAGCCAAGGCGGGAGATGAGCGAACACTGCCGAGCGGGATGGACAGTCGTCTTCGGTTCGTCGCTTCTCCCTGCAATCCCAAGCCTTTGCCAATAAGAAAATCTAAAAACAGCATCTTTTCAACTTTTTTTTTTTTTTGGAATCGCACATTGAGGTAGTTTATTCCTTGTTTTCACTTATTTGCCTTCAATTTTAGGTGGGCTATCACTCGAGAAATTACGGTAAGTTCAGGATACAGATAAAAATTACAATGACTACGGGTACTTTATGCGACAAAAGCAATCTGGCCTTATTATAGCAGACATTATTTCAAATGGTCTAGGTAGGAAGCACATTGTCAGTGCGAAAGAGCTACAACTGCTGCAAATGGCCAGTTTTCCATGACAAATTCTAAAGTGCTAGCAAAAGGAAAGAGAGGTTCATCTCCCAGCAAAAAAACTGGAGAAAACAGACGATAGCATAGAAAAATATCAAAAAAACATGTTCGTCGTCATTGGTCTAGGTGTCTGCGGTGCCACAAACTGCGCGAAACCGTTTTGCCACACTGCTCACACTGTGGAACATCTTCCCCACAAAGCGAACGTACACGCATTTAATGTGTGTGGCCAATCCTCGAGCACCGCATTGAAACCTCGTGGCAATGGTTTCAATGGTGAATTGAAGAAAGCAATGCCCGTCTTTGTAGTCGTCTAATACAGTCATAGGCAGACCAAGCTATTACACAAGGAAAGCTTTGGTGTTTGCGGGAGACCTATGCCATGTCTCAAAGTGGCAATTCCTCGTAACCCCACGAGGAATCCACAGTAACTTTACTTGTGGTTCTACCCCTCAAAAACAACCCAAACAAGATACAGCAAATGCAGCAAAAACAAGAATTCACTTCTCTGAAAAAAAAAAAAACAGGAAAGCTGCAGTGCAGGCGTGTTTTCGGTTTAGACGTCAACCACACAGACAGCAGAGCTTTCCTCCTTGCCTCGCCGCTGTCGTCTCTTCCTCTTTCTTGTTTTTGGGACATTGTGGACCCACAACAACAGCGGAGGCCTTGAAGATAGCCGGCAGAGCGTGCGAGAGGCTGTCCGACCTACGTGACGAGCACACCCTAAGCCTCCATCTAAGGGTGCAAGTAAAAAAAAAACTTTCCCCCCTCGCAAAAAAAAAAAAAAGAAAGAAAGATGTGCCAAAGCAGATTAGAATGGCGGAAGAACCTCCACTTCCAGTACGGCAAATGCTGCGACTGTAGAAAACGTGTCCTGTTTGGACAGCCCTTTCACACCTCTTTATCAAAATCCACCCAGGGCATGCCGGGACAAACCTGGGAAGTGGAACTCACCCTGCTACGGAGGTAGTCGGCGAGGTTACGCCGAGTGAAGTTGGCTGCTGCGGTGGGAGACAGCTCGTAGCCTGCAAGAGACAACGCCGGTCAAGAGACGTCGATCGACGATCGAGTTTCATGGGGTTTCATTTCAAGACGACGGCACTTTGTTGTCTTTTCTTAACACTTTTTGAAGAGGATCGAAAAATTACTTTCGGAATCCACCGTAATATCCCGACAGGATGTTACGGCGGGTTCTAAACACGGGAGGCCCCAGACTTTCGGAAGATAAATGCAAAAAACAATGACCAACCATTTCGCATCTTGTAGAGCTGAATGTTCTTGGCGATAAACTCCGCAAACTGCACGGTGTCTCCGGCTTCCCCACAGACCGCCATCAGCAGGTTGTCGCTCAGCTTGTGGATCTTGTCCTCATCTGGAAGAGGCCGTGTCGGGGGTCAGCGAGCAAGTTCCGACAATTCTAGCGGCGCTACCGTACGCCAAAGCTTGCGGGCATCCCGGCGACCGGATGTTAATGGCTGTACCCTTTACAACATGCGGTAGCTCGCTCCGCCTAGCCTAAAATTAGGAATGCAAAACAATGTCTGACTAGGCTGCCCTCGTGTTGGTCGTCTCAGGCAATCTCCTCAGCGAGGTGGCCAGTATTACGAGCAACTTGGTCATACATTTCGTGCAACCTGGGTGCCCGTAAATTGAGCGGTCGGCCTTCTGCCACGTGGCTCTCAAAAGTGCAGTTTCATTATGTAGTCCCTGACCAGGTCAGAAAGGCAGGGCATCTCTTTTGGCAGCATGCTCTCGCTGCCTTCCACCATGCTTCGACTGAATGCGCACACTCGAGGCTTACTACGCCGGAGCGTTATCAAAGGCAGAACGCTCAAGCTGGAGGCGGAGCAACCGGAACTCCTCCCTACAATCCTCAGTCTGCCAATGACTACGACCGTAGGCGTGGCAACAGCCGGCTTCAGTCGGCGCACGCTTAAAAATGGGAAATGGCCGCTGCAGCCACGGCGTTATTCGACGAGAAAATGATGGCCGCGATTCCAACTGTCTCGATGCAACCCCCAGCATCAGAGTTTATGATAACGTGTTGACAGTAGTGAGAGTAGGCCCTTGAACGTGCACGTCCTTTTGCAGGTTTTTGTATTTACGACTTGGCTGTCAATGACCTGAAACTCAACTGTTACCACAGTTTTTATACTGCTAATGACAACACGGTCTTTAACCTTCAGGTTTTTCGCATTCTTCGAAACACAGCTTTTTAAGTAATGACCGTCAAAAGTGTGCGATCGATTAAATAACGTCTTATTTTTATGTACGGTGTCCAAGTGGCAAAAGGACTTCCCTCATTGGGCGGTTTAGCATCTTGTGTAACTCATTTCAAGCTGCTCGGATGAAGTTGCAGATATAGATCTAATGAGTCGGTTCTAGACAAGGTTACCAGAAAAAAACTTAATATTCGTGCCCAATGTATTAAAAGAAAAAACACAAATGTAGAAACTGGAAGCCTAAAGTTTAAGACATCTTACACCTCCCGACATTGTTCGCAGTTCCTCTAACAATCCTTGCTCTTCAGAAAATATGTACATTAAGCGATTTGAGACGTCATAGAGAAGTACAAATGATCCCCTAGCACAACGTTGGAAAGAAACAGTAGGATAGATACCTGAGCAAGATAGTGAACTTTGGAAGGCTACAACCACATTTTGATTAGTGAACAAAAACAGCTTGCACCCTTGAAAGGACAAAACAAAGCATTTATTCGACGCTGAAGTCACCGTTCGGAGCGCCCTCAAAGACGGCGCACACACATAGACAGAGAGGCACACAGTCGGAATACCATGTGCTAGGGAGAAGTAGACACAAGAGTGTCACAGAATCCTTTCCAGAACCTTCAAGATCGACCCAAAACTTCTAGACTATCCAGGTTTTTTTTTTCCATAACAAGGTCCCTGGCAAATGGAGTAGTGTTAGTTTAAAGAAAAAAATACGGAGCTGGCTGATGATTGTATGTAAATGCCAATCTGCCTGCACGGCTCAGAAAACCCCCACAAAATCTAGACTTTCACCAACTCTGCATAAACCAACTTTTAGAGAAAAATGCACTACGCCCCCAACATCGCACCAAAAACGTAAAAAAGCTTTCCAAAACAGAGAGCAGACCCCACAAACGTATGTCCAAACCAGTACCTAAAATACACTCCGAAGGGGAGAACGGCACAAATGAGACACTTTAACAGGCACTTCAAACTCTTGCATCGACTCCATACATGACACCAGTCTCCCACGTATGGCGACCATCCCAGACTATGCAAGAACCTTCCACAACTGAAATGACCGCCGACGACAACACTCCCGTTGACACGACGCGCAATCACTAAACCCAAGACCTACCCGCGGAGCCCACCGCTGGTCGTCGTCTGTGCACCTACCTGTTAAGCCTGGTGCACGTATTTGCATTTGAGTGCCTTGAGTGCGTCGCATTCTCTCGCTACTGCTCAACACACTGACGCCATCTATTGGCTAGCCCCAAGATACTTCCGACCTGCATGAATATTTCTACGATTGCTACGTTATAAGCGACTATAACTCGTAGATAGTGCAACGATTTTGATATTGCAAATAGTGTAAATAAAACCTTCGGTCTAGATACGCACGGTGGAAGTGTTCCAGGTTAATCCGATAGATGGCGTCAGCATGTCTAAAAGGGAATGCAACATGCTCAAGCGCACTGAAACGCAAATGTGCGAGCCAGCCTTTAGAAACGAGGAAACCGGCCGTTAAGGTTGCCAACTTGGCAGCGAGCCAAAGACGTGCTTGCACGAACCTCCACTCTCTGACAATCTCTCCAGAACGCCGATCACGCCATAACGGACTCTAATTAACCTTCATTATTACACACGAGACCACCGGTGCCTTCCACTAAGAATAGCAGTTATCTCTTTACTGTGCCCACAGAGCTGCGTTTGACAGCCTGGAGGATAACTTACTCAACGCTCTTCGTGGGATTGCATGGCAGCAACATACCTTGAACCGGCCGACTGCAGATCGGCTAATGCTTAGACCGCCGCTAAACTCTGAAGTCAAAGGTAATGCAAATCTAGGTCGTGCTAGCCAAAAGTGTGGGGCGAGCAAGTTACACATCTGTGCTCGTGACATCACAGTGCACCGGCCAAGGAAATGTCCAGGGTAGTGTAGAACCTACTTTATGCAGCTGGTATTGATCAGAATGAATGCGACGAAGAAGGTGTCAGAACATGTAACACTTGAATGCTGGGGGAAAAAAAGAATTTGCTTTTAATTGCACTCACCGGGTGTGCATTTCTTTTCAGAAATATCGGTGGAATCGATCAACTACAGGCTAGGATGCTCTTCTGCCACAGCCCGCCAAGCAAGGCACTTACGCTCACTCTCCGCCCAAAGGCAGGCAACCACAACAAACCGCTCGACAATAAGGCGACGTCGAGCCAAGGCCACGGATACTCTGAATGGACGGAGTCTACTGTCGAAAAAGAGGCACAAAATGCTTCCTCGTGGGAAGGCTGCATCGCCTACCCCATCTTTGGTCCTTCGCTGCTCCACGCAGAATCACCCCCTCCCAAAGAGCAAACGCCTCAGAACACGCGGTATCACATCAGGGCACAAAAACAGCACTGTCAAATTGGTGTGAGCTTGACTAAGGAACAAACAAGAATGTTAAAAGGCAGCCGAAAAGTCAGAGTCTGCCCGGCTGTTTTCGAAACTCTCCCCTGTTCCCACCCGGATGAAACCAAATGCTTGGATGAAGAAACGTAACGGAGCACGGAAAACAATCGCCACACATGACAAAAACGGCAGACTGAGACTGTTATCTTAGCACGGGCCAACCTGCCAGATCTCTAGAGCAAGCTTATCAGTGAGTCACCCTAGTGAAAATACAAGCAAGCCACGGCCACGCTGTCAGCTGCGTGCGCTCCAGCTCACTCAACGCAACTACCATCAATTATTTTCGAGCAGATACTACCGATTCTGAGGTCGAAACAATTCTCTGCACTGTTACACCGAAACATAGAGGTGCAGGGCATCATTCGTAGGCTAGGACAATCTAATGTTGCACTGGTACCTGCCGTACCAAAAGTGACAGTTCCACCTAAATATTCGGCAACCATTTGTGACGGAGAACAACAAATAACGAGCCAATTTGGGCGACTGCAATGAGCGAAACGAATGCGCAATTTTTTTTCACTCATAAGGAAACATTATTGTTACCGGGAAACAACTGAAATTAACTGCCCCACCAAAACATCAGTAGGAGGATATCCAACAGACCAGAGTGTAAGCTCGACAGCTAGCAAACACAAATCACCCAAGTTTTGGCTCGACGGCATTTGGTCAGACGGCCAGACCTCTTCTAAACGCACAAAACAAAGGCGTCAGACATTCCGCATGGCAGGAGGACAATCAAATTTGCCTTTAGGATGACCCTACGCACAGAAAAGAATTCCAAACCATGGGAAATTTGATCGGTAATAAAACACAAAACAATGCAACTGGAGGTCAACCTTCCAGTTTCCAACAGGCGTTTGTGACACACCGGCAAACCGCCGGACAAATCAGCAAACCACGTGCTCCGTGACGAACCGAGAGAAGAGAAGGACTCGTCAATTGTCGTATACAGGCTCGAGCATAGAGATTGTTATGGCCACACTTTGACGGAAGAACCAGCACAAGAGATGGGCTCGGCCCAGAAGAGAACGGAAAAGCCCCGCTCGTGCGAGGCACTAAACCCAACTTCGCAGACGGGACGTGCAAAGACGTTGTCATTACGGGCATGCTTGCAACGTCACAGTTGCAGCAGCCGAAACACTTGAGCGAGAGTTTAGAGGAGCACGCAACACCGACAGTACCGGGGCTGTCCGGCCACGCCTGCGACCCCGTTCTCGTCCGGAGGGCTGGCGGGCTGTGCCAGTGGCGGGAAGTATGTGTGGATCCTCAGCCCAGGCTTGCGTGTGTTGAACTTGCCCACCGCCTCCCTGGTGATCAGCTGACAGTCGTAGAGGTCCACCCTCTTGAGCGCGGGACACCTGACCAGGTGCTCCAGCGAGGCCTCCGAGACGGACGGGCAGTTGTCCAGCTCGAGCACGGTTAGTCGCTCCAGGCCTACGGAGAGGTGCCGGATGCCTTCGTCCGTCAGCAGCTCGCAGTGGGACAGGCTGAGGCGCTCGAGCCGCGGGCAGAAGCCCGCCAGGTGGCTCAGCGTGCTGTCCGTGATGTGCAAGCACTCCTCCAGGTCCATACGCTCCAGCTGCGGACATGCGCGCGCCAGCGACTGGAAGCCTGCATCTGTCAGCCTCGAGCAGCAGGCCACCTCTAGGGTCTTGAGCCCGTGGCAGTACTGGGCGATGGCGTACAGCGAAGCGTCTGTCACCTGCCCGCAGTTGGAGAGGCAGACATACGTGAGGTCAGGGCAGCGTGCCGCCAGCTCTGCGACCCCTGTCCGTGACGTTGCCGCACTCGAGCAAGTTGACAGCCCTCAGGCCCCTGCAGTTCTGTGCGAGCGCCTCGACGGCTGCGTCATTGACGCCAGGACAGCCCTTCGCCACGAAAGACTTGAGCCTGGGGCACCCACGGGCGACCACCCGAACGCCCTCTGGGGTGACCTGGGAGCACCAGGAGATGTCTAGAGTGTCCAGGAGGGGCAGCCCCTGGCGAGCGCCCGTAGAGCCCGGTCGGTGAGCTGGGAGCATGAGCTGACGTCGAGGCGCGCCAGCTTGCCGCAGTTGGCGCTGATGCTCTCCAGCGTCGCGTCCGAGATGCGGCGACAGCCGCTTAGCGTCAGTGCCTCGATGTTGCGACAGCGGATCGCGAACGCCTGCATGGCCACGTCGCCGACGCTCTGACAGCCCCGGAGGC
Organism: Ixodes ricinus; assembly: GCA_037355805.1. Taxonomy (NCBI): domain Eukaryota; kingdom Metazoa; phylum Arthropoda; class Arachnida; order Ixodida; family Ixodidae; genus Ixodes; species Ixodes ricinus. Next base: position 63,533 of record JAZHYW010070356.1, on the reverse strand, counting down.
CGAGCTGGCGAAGGAAGCCGCCGCACCGCATCGCTATGTTCTGAACGACGGGACCCTCGACGTCGCGCTGGAACTCGAACAAGTCGATCTCTTGCCAGTTGCTGCCGTCCAGAGCCAGCACGTTCCATGCTTTGGAGACCTGGGCGCTCCGGCATAGCGACACGACGTCGAGGAACGAGAAGATCTTGAGCAGGAGCTCCTTGGGGAGCTTCCTGTCGATCAGGGCGTCCGACTCGGCACTCACGACGACGTTGTTGGCGTCGCCGCCCGCCTTCGGGTCCGGCAGCCGGGCTTTGTTGTGCGGCAGGTGCATGGCGCGGCGCAGTTCGCTCACCAAGGCTCGCATCGGCCCGCTGGTCGCCCGAGACTTCTTTTGTGTGGAAGGGGACGTCTCGCTTTTTTCCCCCACCACCGCCGCGAAGGTTCGACAACGTTGGGTTCGACGACACCGCTTGTCGTCAACACATCGCCATGTTTGTGGCGGCGACAGACGGCCAAGATTACTGCTGCGTCACGCCAGAAACGCGTCCGCGCCAAACGAATGGAATCGCTACGGCGACAGCCACCAGGGGCGCGGCAAGCGGAAGCAACGCTTCTAAGAACGCTGATACTGCAAACGAAATTTAAAATAGTTTTAATTCCTTTCACGGAATACATTCCTCACCAAAAAAATAATATATATTATTTTAAGACCGAGTTTCCTCACTTCACGACGACTTCCCTGGATTTTGCAATGGTCCTACGAACAAGTTCAGATAGTAGAGGAGTCAGTTGACTCACTATAGTTCATTCCCTACGAGTGCGTTCAATAGTTCACTACCAACTCGTTCACCTCTACAGGCAAAAACAATAATTATACTATGACGTCACAAACGCCTCCTCCAACCCTACCGGAGAGTAATATCAGAGCTACCCAGAGTAACGCGAAAAAACCCTCCTTCACCGTGGTTCCAAGAGGGTGCGCCTCGGGCGCAAACGTAGTTTCCGCATCTTCATTGTCGAAACTCATTGATCAGGCATTTCATAGGCAAGGTGATATTTCTCACCGCGGTTGCTAAATAAACGCCTTAGTTCTGGAGATCGCGGAGAAGCTAAGCTTTCCCAACACATGCGCCAATAAAAAAAACCTAGAAACGGAGTGCAAACCGCAGTATACTCCAGCGGCAAGCCGGTAGATTCGAAATTTCAACACATTGCGATCGCATCAGTGATGACTAGGTCAATCGCTTTGAAACACCAGTTTAGCGGCTACATAACAGAACGATTAGAGCACTAAGGATCGTCCTACAAGAGACCACAGGAAGGATTTGTAGGTTGGCTTCAAAACAGCAAACTCACCGTGCTTCAGTACAATAATGCTGTAGCCGGACGTTTTGTCGGCCGCCAGAAGTGCAAAGTCCTTGAAGACGACTCCCATTAGACACTCCATTTCTAACGAAAAGGGCGTGGATTCGAAATCCTCGCTGCTTTATCCAGAAAAATCACTGTTCACTTGTCGAAAAGACAACCCGCACACCACACAACGAAGAGTGTTTCGTCGTTTTGCTACCGGAACCGGAAGCAACGAAAGTCAAATGGACCTCAGGTTACGCTAGGACTCTACTTTGCAAACAAAATAATATCACTCTTACAATTGCAGTTTTTATAACTTGTTTATAGTTATACGCTAATTTTATTTGTTTCTGCGTGTTTTATTTTTGTGTTTGATAGCGTTTGGTTACAAAACCACCAACGGCTACTAGCGACCCCTCCCGAGTTGGCAGTCCTCGCGTTTCGAAACCGAAACTACTGCACTGCCAACAAGTTTTTGGTTTCGGGTTCCGTTTTCTTTTATAGAGACATTTCGATCTCATTTTATCGAAAATATCAAACCTTGGTGCACTTTTACCCTGCTAAAACTTCTTTGACTTAGAGCTTGATTACAGTGGACGTCGAATATTTGCTTGAAACTGAGGCATTCAACAAATTTGAAAAAAGATTTCGAATTATTCAGAAATATCTCGTTCCTTTTCCAATATCGTAACACGCCAAGGTCGTCGCGGCGTGTACATAAAATAATAATTGGGGTTGTGTGGATATTTACACAGCGTATAGTTGGTCAGCCATTTTCAAAGTTGCGACGAGTCCCTCGCTGCAGATGAGCAATTTAGCCAGTGCAGTACAACCGCTAGCCTGGGGTCTTTAACGTGCACCACGCAGTAGTGATACACGACCGCACGCCGGTACGATGCTCATCCAGATCGAAACGGGCAGGGGTGGGGATTGAACCCAGGATCCCTGGGTTCTGCAGCTCGGGCTTTCGCTCCACGTGCTCCGAGCTGGTCTGGTGTGCGCTAGCCCATCTATGCACTGGCGACGCCTTTCCACCATTCCTTTTTCCGAACATATCTCAAAATCCAAATTGACAAAAATAAAAAATATATATATATATATATATATATATATATATATATATATATATATATATATATATATATATATATATATATATATATATATATATAAGGGTGATTTTATCTCAACTCAGGCACAAAATTTAAATCGAGATTTTTAATTTTTTGAACAAATACATGTTATCGGGCCAAGTTCGTCGGATTTTTTGTTCTCAAGTTATGGACCGTTGAAGCGACCAAGGTGGAAACCGTCGTTCTTCCTGCTGATCGGGGGTGTGTAGTGAATTTTGTGTGTTTTTTTGCCTTCTTCGGGGGTATGAGCATCTTTACGGAACGGCGCGTGCCCCCTCCCGGGGTCGGTGGGCCCCGGGTGGAGGCGCGAACGCGAACGTTGTAACCTTACCCCTGTTTATATAGAGCTTCGCATATAACTTCTTCGTGTACGAAGGTGGTTTGTATTATTTTAGCTGCTCTTGACAGCTTCGTTCGGAAGATGTACTGTTTTATGTACGCGCATTATGCCGTTAAAGCAACGTCCCATCCCGTGTTGTCGACCTTCGGGGTTGTACCGGGAATCGGCTATTGTAAACACGAGAGGTATGTTAAGGACTTGTACGTGCTTTTGGAGGGGTCTATGATTGGAATGTTTACTGAGTTGGTGGCGGAGGGTCGTTTTGTTTTGGATAGCGCCGACTGAACTCATTTTTTACTTTGCTTGTCGGGGTATGTGTAGCCGTACCACGGAGACGAGAATGCGTGTTAGAGGGAGAGAGTGAAAGAGAGAGAGAGAGGTGAGGATAGCTATGTTAGAAGCGGGAGAGTTGAGAAGGAGTCGACTAAGAGATTTCAGAGGAGACGCATCGAGAGCGATGCAGGAGGAGTTGAGATAAAATTCCCATCGAGAGCGATGCGGAAAAATCAAGTGGATAAAGTGCAGAGGTGTCACTTAGAGAGTTAAACGGCAGAGGCCATCGAGTTTTGAGAACTAGCGAACTTTAACTATGTTGTCATTTTTGTGTATAATACCTGTATATTAAACCAAGTTATTCAACCCTAAAAGTCTCCGATCCCGACATCACTAACACCCAAGAGAAGAGACCCTTGACTGGCAATCGGCGACGACGACGTCAGCACAGACCCGAAGACAACGAGCGACTTCACGTCACAAGACGAGACAAGACGAATAATAAACGTTTTACAGGGTGCCATATTTCACTCCATCCCTTTTCTCTACTTATTACGCTACATCAATATAACTTTTTAGGAACACTCGACATATGCTTTTTTATGCTAATTAAGCTGTCTAGGTCATAACATTCTTAATTTTTTTTTAATTTGTCAAGCAGCCTCTTTGCGATGATATTTGACGAAGTTCAGCAAGCTGTGCTGTCTGACCTCATCATATATATTTTTATGATCTTTACATCCCCGTAAAGCTCAATTAAGCTCTTATCTCAATATTCTGCAATAAATATATAATGCGCCTCATGTGCCTGAAAAACGGATATTTCGAAAAACTAGCAAGTTTGGAGTCGATTTTCTAAAAAATAAAAAAAGCCTTTTATTTTTTTTTTTAATTCAGAGTTAGGTAATATAGTGGTCTATCAAGAACTACCAACAGAAATTGTAATATATTGTTTGTAAGTCCGCTATTAGGACTCGAATCTCGTGCCATGAGTGTTTTGAACGGGACTTCGCACAGGCGCTCTGCAGAGCAGAATTTTGACCTATGTAAGGTTTTCTACTTATCGTTAGCAGTTACCTCAATATCCAGCCATAAACATTAATAAAGTTTGGAGTAGTATACTTAAAAAAAGTTACTTAGAAGTCCGTATCCACAAGTGCGGGCACAGCGCTTATTTCCTCTCAACACGGGGGAATGCAGATCGTTAGAGAATTGCTCTGGGGCCTTTTGCACTCGGCTTTGAGTTTGAAATACCGAACTTGATATGTAATTGTCATATTTTTTTTATGTCAAACAGATTTGCAATGCATATACATATGTATGATTTGGTATCTGACGCTTAGGAAGTATGGTTTATTTTGTGCACGACTCTTTCGTATAATAACGAGCATTTCGTAGCCTGTAAGGCTTCAAACGTGTTGGTCATGTGCCTAGGTTTCATTTCTATTTTCAGTGATTCATGCCGGGTTACTTAGACTTTTTCCTCTTGACTTAAGTTTGTCCGGGAGTCTAGATGTTGCGTATCTTCTCCGTCAATACATAGGGCCAAGCTCACACACCTTGCAAATCTCCCCAGTGCCAAGTAAATAAATATTGTTAGGATAAATATTGTTGCTTCACTAGCTTTTACGCTCAGATATTGAGGTAAGTAGTAACATTAACTAGAAAACCTTACATAGGTCTAAATTCTGCTCAGCTGAGCGTCTATGCGAAGTCCCGTTCAAAACTCTCATAGTACGAGATTCGAGTACTGATAGCGGCCATACAAACAATATATTACAATTTCTGTTGGTAGTTCCTGACAGACTACCATATTACCTAACTCTAAAAAATGAAAGAAATGAAAGGTGGGTTTTTTTAGAAAATCGACTTTGAGCTTGCAAGTCTTTCTAAATATTCGTTTTTCAGGCAAATGTTCCGCGTTATATGTTTAGCGCAAAATATTCAAATTATAATTAAAAGAAAGAGCTTAATTGGAGATTTACGGTGATTTAAAGATCATAACAATTATATTGATTAGGTCACACAGCACAGCTTGCTGAACATCGTCAAATATCATCGCAGAGAGGCTGTTTGACAATTAAAAAAAATGTTTTTTTTTAATTGTCAAACCGCCTCTCTGCAACAATATTTGACAAAGTTCAGCAAGCTGTGCTCCAAACTTGCTAGTTTTTTTTAAATATCCGTTTTTCAGGAACATGAGGCGCATTATATATTTATTGCACAATATTGAAACTTAAAAGAAAGAGGTTAATTAAAGCTTTATGGTGATGTAAAGATCATAAAAATATAATGATTAGGTCAGGCAGCACAGCTTGCTGAACTTCGTCAAATATCATCGCAGAGAGGCTGTTTGACAAATAAAAAAATACATTAAGAATAAAAGAGTCACAGTACAGGCTAGCTGGTTGAAGTCAACCATTTCGTTGTTTACCCTGAGACTGGGTTTTTTTTTTTAGAAGAGCAAAAGTAACAGAAAAACAGACAGGTCTCAAACTCAACTACAAGTTTATTTCAACAACCTGTCTGTTTTTTCTGAGACCTGTCTGTTTTTCTGTTACTTTTGCTCTTCTAAAAAAAAACCCAGTCTCAGGGTAAACGACTGAAAATGGTTGACACTAAGAATGTTATGACCTAGACGCTTAATTAGCATAAAAAAAGCATATGTCGAGAGTGTTCCCAAAAAGTTATATTGATGTAGCGGAAAAAGTAGGGAGAAGGGATGGAGTGAAATATGGCACCCGCGATAAGCTGGAAAAGGACAGTTTCCACCTTGGCCGCTTCAACGGTTCATAACTTGAGAACAAAAAATCCGACGAACTTGCTGTTTGCGTCTTTTTTTTTATTATAAAAATTGCCCAATAACATTTTTTTTAAAAAAATTAAAATTCGATTCAAATTTCGTGCCTGAGTTAAGGTGAAATCACCCATATATATATTTATATATTTATTTATTTCAGACAGAACATGGCCCATTCTGAAATAACACTACCACAAACTAAAAAAAGAAAAACTTTTTCAACTTTAAACTTAAAGATATGTGCCACCGGAGGTGACAGCCTGGTGGTTCGTGGAGTCATCATGGCGAAATGTGGTCAAATGTAACCTGATATGTTACGTTTGAACAAATTTAATGGTTCCCCTAATCCAGATTATTCCTCGTCTATAGCCGCGTGAAAACTCCAAGCTGACTCCTCGACAGTTTCAAAACGCACGTTGCGTGTGTACGAAATACCTGCACAATAGCTCTAACTGCTCGTCATTTCGTGTTTAAGATTTGTAATACACATTAGAATTATGTATTGTCTACTGATCTTGTGCCGCGCGTCATTCGTTTAAGCCGGGGCCGATATCGAACGCACCAGTACCTTGACGATGCAATTTTGTCGGTGCCCGATTAGCGACATCGGAATGTGGCGTCGACTGCGCTAGCCATCTGCCTAAGCCCTTATTTCGAACTCTTCGTGATGATTCTAACTCAAAATTGTAACTTTTTTTCTTTTTTCATGGCAGTTACTACCCCTAAGCTGACAGTGAGGTGGTATCTTCGCGCTTGCCGAACCGACGAATTGTTCACTTTCATCGCGTGAGCCCAGGCTTCCTTCTTCGCGTGGGCGTGGGCAGGAACGGGGATCACGTGGCTAAACGTAGACGCACCATTGGTCCAACGATCGCACGTAGCTTCTACTGCACTGTCAGCTTAGAAGGGGGGGTGAACGGACTGTAATCAACGGATGAGGCACTAATAGTCGTCGCTCCCTTCCCCGATCGAAACTGGAGCGAGAGTGAACACGGCGGTATATACAGCTGGTGAAAACAAGCACATACACGAGGCATTTCCGTTGCTGAAGTTATATAGCGCCATCCAAACAGCCCACTCATACAGCTGCCCGGCCACAAACAGCCTCGTTTCGGGACACGTCTGTATCATCGGATCATTCCTCCTTTCGGTACGTTCTTTATAACTTATAAGTTACATTCGCGTAGAGAAAATCTCAAAATAAAATTTCTGGCGGTAGGAAAAAAGAAAAAAAAACTGCGCTTTTCTACGGAGAATTATTGAAGTAGGAAGCAGTTATTTAAACTAAAGAGAGAGAGAGAGAGTATATGCGAGCTGATTTGAGACAGACATATTACCGCCCAGGAGCAGGGGCGAAGGTTTTGTGCTGTCCATCATCTTTTTTCCCCCTATACCTAAAAGCTCACGATGACAACAGACCCTATACCAGGGTGTAAGATAGACAGGTGGGAAACGAGAGCCAAATGAGAGACCGGATTGTGTCCCCCTTGGTTTTCTCGTTTTCTGTGGCGCCATCTATGTGGAGCACCACGAACTCTCACTCTGGGTGGGCGACCGGTGGCGACCGGCTAAACTGACGGAGATGGTTTCTCGTGGATTTTCAATGGAGGACTGTCGTGCTCTCGGTTTATTTCGCGCACTCTCCCATAGAGTTCCATGCAAATCCGATTCCGATTTTTTTTCCTCTCGCCGCAGCGCCATCTGTCGCAAATCGGGTGTACCCGCAAGCAGACGAGTACAGAATCCGGTCACGGCGCTGCGGTAGGCTTCTATGGGCCGTTTCCCCACCTGTCTATCTTACACCCTGCCCAATACCTAAGTGCGTGCTACTGCGTGAATCATCCGAGTCCGCCATTGATCGGCTGAGCTCGTGTCGAGAGCGAGCGCTTCCTTAGCGTTCGGTCAAGACTCGGGTCCAATCACGCGCTTTCTGCAGTGTTGCCGACCTCCGCGGTCGCTTCTTTCCCGAATTTTATTAGAAAATTTCCTAGATTTCTCTGGATTTTCAGCAAATGTGCACTCGGCCGGCACGAGGAGGAAAAAAGGAAGGAACTTTTCTCTATACCCTCTGAAACCCATTAAAAATCAATCCCTATATTTGAACAAATTTTCCTTTATCCCTATACGATGACGGAAATCCCTAGATCTAGGGAAAAAGCCTAATGTTGGCAGCACTAGCTCTGTGTTTAATCAATGGCGACCGCCAACCTATGTTGCTTGATAGGGTTTAGAAAAAAGTTAATTGCATCACAACACACACACACACACACACACACACACACACCACACACACACACACAACCACACACACACACACACACACACACACACACACACACACACACACACACACACACACACACACACACACACATATATATATATATAGGGTGTTTCACGAAAGGTGGACAAATTCGATATTGCGAAAACTACGCGACGCAGCAGAGGCAACCAGCCTCTGCTGCGTCGCGCGATGCCAGCGCAGCAGAGGTTGGTTGCACTATCTCGCCACGGGGCGCGGTGCTGCCGGGCGGAGATGCGCTCCGATAACAAACCGGAAACTTCAAAACCCGTCGAATTGGTACGGTTTTTCAGAAAGCCGTACAATGCTTCCCGTGCATTCTATCGTGCTGCAATTTGTTGATTTAGTGTTTCTCGATGACGCTGAGCAATTTTCTGATTGAAACTATGCCCTTAAACACAATCTTAAAAAAGTTAATTACGCAAAAATAATTAACAATTTAATTATCCCGGACTTTAATAATTTTCCTAAATAGGTCCCTGGCCCAGGACCAAAAAGACACAAGCCTTTTTTTTGTTGCGTCGCGTAGTTTTCGCAATATCGAATTTGTCCATCTTTCGTGAAACACCCTGTATATACAGGGTGTTTCACGAAAGGTGGACAAATTCGATATTGCGGAAACTACGCGACGCAGCAGAGGCAACCAGCCTCTGCTGCGTCACGCGATGACGGCGCAGCAGAGGCTGGTTGCACTATCTCTCCACGGGGCGCGTGCTGCCGGGGCGGAGATGCGCTCCGATAACAAACCGAAACTTAAAAACCCGTCGAATTTGTACGGTTTTTCAGAAAGCCGTAAAATGCTTCCAGTTCCTTCTATCGTTCTGAAATTTGTTGATTTAGTGTTTTTTGACGATGCTGAGCAATTTTCTAGTTGAAACCATGCCCTTAAACCCAATATTAAAAAAGTTAATTACGCAAAAATAATTAACAATATAATTATCTCGGACTTTAATAATTTTCCTAAATAGGTCCCTGGCCCAGGACCAAAACGACACAAGCCTTTTTTTGGTGCGACGCGTAGTTTTCGCAATATCGAATTTGTCCACTTTCGTGAAACACCCTGTATATACAGGGTGTTTCACGAAAGGTGGACAAATTCGATATTGCGAAAGCTACGCGACGCAGCAGAGGCAACCAGCCTCTGCTGCGTCGCGCGATGACAGCGCAGCAGAGGCTGGTTGCACTATCTCTCCACGGGGCGCGTGCTGCCGGGGCGGAGATGCGCTCCGATTACAAACCGAAACTTAAAAACCCGTCGAATTTGCACGGTTTTTCAGAAAGCCGTAAAATGCTTCCAGTTCCTTCTATCGTTCTGAAATTTGTTGATTTAGTGTTTTTTTGACGATGCTGAGCAATTTTCTAATTGAAACCATGCCCTTAAACCCAATATTAAAAAAGTTAATTACGCAAAATAATTAACAATATAATTATCTCGGACTTTAACAATTTTCCTAAATAGGTCCCTGGCCCAGGACCAAAACGACACAAGCCTTTTTTTGGTGCGACGCGTAGTTTTCGCAATATCGAATTTGTCCAGCTTTTGCATGATAACGACACACATCAGCGGAACCGCAATGGGCACTAGAATGGCTCCCAACTACGCAAACAACTTTATGAATAGACTAGAAAAAAACATTTCTTTCGGACAGACCTCTGCGACCCTCCTTTTACAAACAATACATTGATGACACTTTTTTTTTTTTTTTATATGGGAACACACGGAGGATTAGCTTTTGGAGTTTATGAGGGATTTCGATTCGGCGCACCCAGGTATTAAATTTACGCATACGTGCTCCCGAGCCGAGGTTAACTTTCTTGACGTCACTGTCGTGGTGGTGCGAGAGAGTTTAAAAACAAAACTCTACAGGAAACCTACAGACAGCTTGAAATATTTGCATTACAACAGCTGCCACCCCCGCCTCTGTAAAACTAGTATTCCGTATGGTCAGGCGCACGGATTCCGACGGATATGCTCGGACGAAGGTGACTTCAACGCCAATGCAGCCACCTCCGGGGCGCCCTCATCGAGCAAAATAATCCACCACCCTTCGTTGACAACGCTATCGAGAGGAGCCAGAGCACTAACTAGACCGCGATAAACTGCTAACTGGCACGCCGCCGGACCGAAGTGAGAATCGTAAAAATAACTTAGTCTCAACGTATTCAAACAACACGCCTAACATCAACAACATTCTAAAAAAAATTTCATATTATCCAACAAAGCGAAAGGCTGAAATCTATAATTCCTTACCCCCCCCCCCCCCCACCACGCATGGTATTCAGGTGCCCTAAACCTAAAAGATATGATGGTGAGGGCCAGGACCATCCCGGTAGAGAACATTGGGAGCCGCGACCATGCTTGAGTCCGCGATGTAAGGTTTGCCCTCACGTCCCCCCCCCCCCCCCCCCCCCACACACACACAGCTAGGAGCACGGGATCAAACCTGAACTTCAATATCCGGGGTGATCTACACTGCTCTGCCGCCAACGTTGTATATTTACTGGAGTGTGGTGAATGTCACATGCAGTACGTGGGCCAAACAAAATCTCCATTCCGGATGAGGTCCAATAATCTAAGATCTGACAAACAAAAAAAAAGCCCTTTCTGTTATTCTTAAAACGCCTAAAACTACCCGACCATTCATTCGAGAAGTTAACTGTCACGCTTTTAAAATCTGGATTTGGTTCGCATGCATTCGGAGCGGGAACAGAAGGAATCATTCCTAATTCATGAGCTCAACACACTGCGAATAGGGATTAACGAAGATCCCGGGATACTAACATCACTTCAAGATATTGACATCTCATCTAAAAGCGAACGCAAAAATTAAACTGGAGTCACATTTACAGTTAAGGGTCGAAGAGCAATTCCCACATTTCCAAATTTGCAACAAAAATTCACCAGTAACTTTTATTGCCGAAATTACCCACTAACTACTTTTTTTGCGTCGTTGTTGCGTCCCCCCCCCCTTTTTTACCCTTGGTTCTTCCGTTTCTGGCTTGTTAGTTGCTGTTTATACCGCCTTCAAAACCATGTTGTTGTTGTTGTTGATGGTGGTTTTTTTTGTTTTTTTTTGTACGTGTCGCGGGTATTTTGTTTTTGAAGGGGACCTTCCCGGTGTCTTTTCCGCTGCCCCTAGCTGCCCCGACCACGGAGCGCCCCGGGGGTTAGGGGTCAGGCCGTCTTCGTCAGAGGCGACGCCGGTTTGGCCTCTTGGCTAATTGGAAGTGAGCCAACCCTCCTCCTCGCCTTCATTGCTCTTCTCTTTTTTTTCTTCTTTTTTTGTAATATAAGTTGTTGTTGTTGTTACTGTTTACTTTCCGGGACTAGAGAAAAATCGTGCCAAGTTCCCTCAATCGTCATTCTGAAGAGGAGAGGCCTCCTCTCGAAACACGTCAAATAAACCTTTCCTTGTTTTTGTTCAGTCCATGGATCTTTTCTTGTATATATATATATATATATATATATATATATATATATATATATATATATATATATATATATATATATATATATATATATATATATATATATATATATATATATGGGAAAGTAGCAAACGAAACCGTGATAAGGGGGAAAATGTTTTTCTGATACATGACAAGATTAAGATAGGAAACGACATTTTTCGAATGGGATGACGCTAAAGGGGAAGTGTGTAAAGAAAAGAATCGGCCATCCAATCGAAGGAACGTGACATGACGCCATTTATCTTCGAAAAGACATCTTAATGAATCATTGAAGATCTTGAGTTTTAATGCTCGGAGCATCGTGAATAAAGTGGATGACCTGGAACTTATCTTGTTGACTCATGATCCCCATGTCGTTGTTATCACCGAAACGTGGTTACACGGTGGTATTGGTGACAGCGAAGTTCTTCCCCCTTCATACAGGATGATTAGAAAAGATAGAGGATCGAGGGGTGGTGGCGTTGCTGTTATATTTAAAGATTCGGTGGAGTTAATGCCAATGAATTGTGTTATCAGTGGAGAAGTAGTATGGTGCAAGTTAACATTCCACGGAAACGTTTTTGTTGTGGGCGCCGTTTACAGGCCACCAAATACGCCGCCAAAGCTCTTAGAAGATTTACATGATTACATGGCATTGCACTTCACCGATAAAACTAAGGTTATTTTAACGGGAGATTTCAACCTGCCCAATATTGATTGGACGTCCTGTAAAGTAGGTAAAACAGAAGTCGCATCCTCTGAACTTCTGTTAGATATCTCTCTTTGCTTTAATATGCGACAGTTAGTGAACACCCCAACTAGAGTATCTAGCACAGGTCAAGCAACACTAGATCTGCTTTTTGTTAGTAATACAATCGAAGCAGACGAGGTCGATGTTATTGACGGGGTCTCTGATCATAAAATTTTAGTATTCACTGTTCAACTTTCTAAATCGCCATCCCAAAACATTCGTCCGGGAACTGTTGTTCGAGATTTTCAAAACTCCGATGATGTGTCTATTCTAGACTATTTAGAATGGCATTTTGATGATTTTTGTCAACTCACTGATGTCAATGAGTTATGGGGAAAATTTAAGAATATTGTATCTCACTGTGTATATAATTTTGTCCCTTCAAGAAACGTGAGGGCGAAGAGGGCTTATCCTTGGATCACGAGGGAAATCTTACAATTAAAACGGAAAATAAAACGCCGAAGGAAAAGTAGAGTGAAAACTTCAGCGGAGATAGCAGATTTAGGGCGAAAGCTAAAGAATCTTGTCACGCAAGCTAGAGAGAGCTACTGTGGTAACGCGCTCTCACGGTTCTTGAAGGAATCCCCACAAAAATTTTGGCGTTTCTTTTCATCACCTAAGGAGGTGACCTCGCAAATCATAGTTAACAATGAAACTGTTTCCTGTCCTTTTCGAATTGCAGATGAATTTAACAAATACTTTCAATCCGTTTTTACTCTGTCATGCGACCCGTCGGAAGACCCTGCCTATGTTTCTTATCAGTCAGAAATGCCGGAGCTCGTTCTGTCGGAAAGCGGTATTTTTAACTTGCTTTTGAATATAAACGATAAAAAGGCATCTGGCCCAGATGATATTCCGAACGCGTTTTTAAGACGATACGCAGAGTGGGTGTCTCGGTACTTATTTATCATTTTTCAAGCTTCACTTCGGCAGAGCAAGTTACCGGCAGACTGGTTATGTGGGAAAATTGTGCCAATTCACAAGTCCGGAAACAAGATGGCAACTGAAAATTATCGTCCTATATCTTTAACAGCGACATGTTGCAAACTCTTAGAACATATTATATCGAAACATATCAGTCACTACCTGGAGGAAAACAACTTACTGTATAAGCACCAGCATGGGTTTAGGCAGGGTCTATCAACGGTTACGCAGCTTCTTGAATGTACGCATGAGTTCGCGTCTGTTATAAATGAACGTGGTCAAGTTGATGTAATATGTATGGATTTTTCGAAGGCCTTTGACCGTGTTCCTCATGAGAAGTTGCTCGAAAAGCTACGTCAATTAGGACTGAATCGGTGTTTGCTGTCATGGATACGTTCATATTTAGGCCACCGAATGCAGTATGTCTGTTATAACAACGTATGCTCTCCCCGTTGGCAGTCTATTCAGGAGTACCCCAGGGTTCAGTTTTAGGGCCACTCTTATTCTTAATTTATATCAATGACATTGCTTCGAATCTGCCAGCTTCTGTACATGTTAAGCTTTTTGCGGATGACTGTATGCTCTTTTCTAAAATTACTACAGTTCAGGACCAGGAGTTACTAAATGCGTCTTTGGGGGTAATCAACTCATGGTGTACTACATGGGGCATGGTTATTAATTTCAATAAGACGGTGTTTTGTAATATTACAAACAAGAAAAAAGTGTTAGATTATCGCTACACTATAGGGAGCACAGAACTTGCCAAAGTAAATGAATTTAAATACTTAGGTGTGATTTTTGGTAATACGTTGCGCTGGAATAGTCACGTGGACTATGTATGTGCAAGGGCATATCAAAAACTAGCGTTCCTTAGAAGACACCTAAGACATGCAAATAGAGATGTTAGATTAACTGCATATAAATCTTATGTACGTCCGATATTGGAGTATGCAAGTTGCGTATGGGACCCCTACAGAAAAACACAGGTTACACAAATAGAAAGAATTGAGAACCTTGCATTACGATTTATTTTTTCAGAGTATAGGCGTACGTCGTCCGTTAACGCAATGCGAGCTGAGGCGCAGCTGGATAGCCTAGAAAAACGAAGAAAACTTTCTAGATTGAAAGAATTATATATTATAGCAAACGGACTGACAAAAATAGATCCTGAAACATATCTTTTACCTTCGACATCCCGTTCCCAGAGAACGAGCAACACTAAAGCAATTGCACCGTATCAATACAAAAATGATGTATTCAAGTATTCATTTTTTTGCAGAACAATAATTGAGTGGAACGCCCTACCAGAAGAACTTGTCGGTTGCTGCAGCCCTGAGCTGTTCGGAGTCCAGTTGAATGAATTTTTTAAGTGATGCATGTAAAGAATGCGCAGGCACTTCGAACTGCCTGCGCACGCTTGACCCGCACAGAGTGCATGATTATGTATTTATGACGTGTTCTCGAATTTCCTCTCCTGCGTAGACCGAAAGGTCCGCAGTATTGTAAATAAATAAAAATAAATAAATCCCTATATTCGAACAAATTTCCCTTTGTCCCTAAACGATGGCGGAAATCCCTAGATACAGGGACAATTCCTAATGTTGGCAGCACTGGCTTTGTGCCTAATCAATGGCGACCGCCAACCAATGTTGCTTGATGGGGTTTAGAAAACAGTTCATTGCCTCACTCTAAAATATATATATATATATATATATATCAGCGGAAATCTCGCAATGGAGCACCAGAATGGCTCCCACCTATGCAAACATCTTTATGAATAGACTAGAAAAAAACATTTATTTCGGACAGACCTCTGCGACCCTCCTTTTACAAACAATACGTTGATGACACTTTTTTTTATTATTTTAATATGGGAACACACGGTGGATTAGCTTTTGGAGTTTATGAGGGATTTCGATTCGGCGCACCCAGGTATTAAATTTACGCATACGTGCTCCCGATCCGAGGTTAACTTTCTTGACGACACGGTCGTGGTGGTGCGAGAGAGTTTAAAAACAAAACTCTACAGGAAACCTACAGACAGCTTGAAATGTTTGCATTACAACAGCTGCCACCCCCGCCACTGTAAAACTAGTATTCCGTATGGTCAGGCGCACAGATTCCGACGGATATGCTCGGACGAAGGTGACTTCAACGCCGATGCAGGCCACCTCTCCGGGGCGCCCTCATCGAGCAAAATTATCCATTATCCAATAAAATTATAATTATTGACAACGCAATTGAGAGAAGCCAGGGCACTAGACCGCGATAAACTGCTAACTGGCACGCCGCCGGACCCAAGTGAGAATCGTAAAAATAGCTTAGTCTCAAGTCAACGTATTCAAACAACACGCCTAACATCAACATTCTAAAAAAAAATACATTTTAATATTATCCAACAAAGCGAAAGGCTGAAGAAAATGTCATTCCTTCCCCCCCCCTTCCCAAGCGTGGTATTCAGGTGTCCTAAACCTAAAAGATATGATGGTGAGGGCCAGGACCATCCCGGTAGAGAACGTTGGGAGCCGGACCATGCTTGAGTCCGCGATGTGAGGTTTGCCCTCACGTCCCCCCCCCCCCCCCCCCAGACAGCTAGGAGCACGGGATCAAACCTGACCTTCAAAATTCGGGTAACCTACACTGCTCTACCGCCAACGTTGTATATTTACTGGAGTGTGGCGAATGTCACATGCAGTACGTGGGCCAAACAAAATCTCCATTCCGGATGAGGTTCAATAATCATAGATCTGACACCGAAACAACGCCCTCCCTGCCACTCTCAAAACACCTAAAACTACCCGACCATTCATTCGAGAAGTTAACTGTCACGGTTTCAGAATCTTGATTTGGTTCGCATCGCGAGCGGAAACAGAAGGAATCACTCCTTATTCGTGAGTTCAACACACTGCGAAGAGGGATTAACGAATACCTCGGGATACTAACACCACTTCAAGCCATTGACATCTACATCTAAAAGCGAACGCAAGAATTAAACTGGAGTCACATTTACAGTTAAGAGTCGAAGAGCAATTCCCACATTTCCAAATTTGCAACAAAAATTCGCCAGTAACGCTCCCCCCCCCCTTTTACCCTTGGTTGTTCCATTGCTGGCTTGTTGGTTGCTGTTTATACCGCCTTCAAAACCTTTTTTTTTTTGTACGGGTCGCGGGGTTTTTGTTTTTGAAGGGTGCAGACATGTACAAGTTACTCAAAAGAAAAGTAATTAAGTTAAGTTTCTGAGTATTGGCCTCAAACGTAATTTGAGCAGAGTAGAAGTTACTCAAATGAAAAGTAATTGAGTAAATTACTAACTGCCGTAACAAAGTAGCGAATTACCTTTGAAGTTACTTTTATAATTTTTATAGTAACAAGAAAGTGCATAAATGTTTTGATTCGTTAGGGGAACTCTGCTTGCCAAATATAAAGCGGCTTGTGTTTTCACATAAATGCTTTAATAGCTGGTTCCGCTTCTGTGTGATTAATTGTTTTGTACTTTTTGTTTTCTGGTCAACGATCTCCTGCAGGTGTCATTTCTACTTTGAGGCTTAGCGCTGCCTGAGCTTGATTTTGCAGACAGTATTCGCTTGTTTACAGTGTTGCGTGATGTACGTCTAATACCCCTGTCAGACGGGCACCTTAAATGACATTTACCCCAAATGACATTAAGTGTAAATGTCATTACTTGAAGTAAAGTAGAAAGTCAATTAGAGGTTATGTACTTCAAGTATCGTAAGTACACCTGGTGCAATGTACTTGAAGTAAAGCATACTATAAATACAGCATACGTTTAAAGTAAATACTTTTTTGAGGCAATGTTTCATGACGCCCTTTCATACCGTATTTTTCTTACTTTATTTCATCTGGTATGCATTGCTCCAGGGGTAATCGGAGCAGCATCAGTTATGTTTTTCGGAAATGGCGGCAAATATTGGATGAAGTCAAGGCGCCACGGAGTATAGTTGTTTTATTCTCGCTGACGAACTATTTAACACAATGCACTTATAAGTCACTTATTTTTATCTGTCTTAATGCCGCCATTAATTCGGCTCAGAGAAATTACCAAATGACGTCTCGAAAGACGATAGGTCGTTTTCACATGACGATGCGCCATTTTTGTTCCAAATTCGGGGATGTACTTAAAGTCGGGAATTTTACTTTCTTCGGAAATTACCAGAAAACAATACTTTAGCAAAGTACAACTCAGAGAATGTACTTCAAATAAAGTACAAGTTTTCTAATCCTATACTTGAAATAACACTTTAAGTACCATGTTCTTAAAATACCCCCCAATTCAACTTTTTTGTTTCTCTTCTTTCAAAAGCATTGGGGGATTTACTAAGCTTCTCGAAGAATATTCGAATATTGAAAGACCTGCATATTCTGAGTTTTGGGAGGTAAGGCAACGCAAGAGGCCACCCTTGCGTTGCCCTTTAGCACGCGATCCTTCAAGTACAGCACAAACTACGGGAGCACCAGATGGGCTTCAGAGCGGTTGCTGCATCTTGTTGACTCCTTTGAGTGAGGCTGCAGTGTGTACACCTCCTGTAGTGGACGAGAGTCCCTAGCGTTGGGGAAAGCGGGGACAAACCGTTTCTTTTAATGCGTCAAGTCTCCTTGAGCTTCGGGACACAAAGAAATGCCAGTCTTCGGCGCTAATCCCACATTTACTGGACTTCACTTGCGACGTGTCTGTCCACTTCCCGCGCTTCGCAGTAGAATTGTTGCAGTGGGGGGATCGTAAACATTTTAGAGGTTTTCAGAATCTCCAAACCTCCCCCCTTGCCCCCACTTCTCACACCTGCCTACGCTACATGCTTCCCTCTTTGCAAATGTCAGTGATCTCCAACACTCTTGCCTACGTTCTCGGAAAGGTGTTAATAACAAACTACTGTAAAATCAAAAGTAATTTGCAACTTGAGAAGTTACTCAGAAAATGAAGTACGTACTAGTTGCCGAGGGTTAGGAAAACCGTCTTCATCGGAGGCGACAGCTGGATTTTGCCGCTTTGGCTAATTGGAAGTGAGCCAACCCTCCTTCTCGCCTTTATTGCTGATCTTTTTTGTGTGTGTGTAATGTAAGTTTTTGTTGTTACTGTTTACTTTGCGGGACTACAGAAAAATCATGCCAAGTTCCCTCAGTCGTCATTCTGAAGAAGAGGCCTCCTCTCGAAACGTCAAATAAACCTTTCCTTGTTTTTGTTCAGTCCATGGATGTTTCTTCTATGTATATGCATATTTATTTTTCCCCGCATTTTGTAGAGCTTAGTGTTCTTGGCAATAAACTCCGCAAACTGCACGGTGTCTCTGGCTTCCCCGCAGGCCGCCATCAGCAACTTGTCGCTCTTATCCCAGGGGCGGATCCAAGGGGGGGCGACGGGGGCGACCGCCCCCCCCCTTCAAAGAAAGTCGACCCCCCCCCCTCTCCCCCTTCTCGGAGGGCAATTCGACATGGGTGGGCCCCCGGTGCACACGAATGAATGGGTAAATAGTATCCCTACAAATTTTCCGCCCCCCCCCCAAAAAAAAAGAATAAAAAAAATAACGTAGTTTTGGATCTGCTATTGTTTTGTCCTCATCTGGAAGAGGCTGTTTCGGGCAGTGGCGTAGCCAGGGAGGGGGGGGGTCGAAACACTTTCCGAAATTTCAACGTTTCTCTCTTTCCCCTTCTGCCCTTTCCATTGTCAGTTTGTGTGTGTGTGTGCCTGCGTGTTTCGTTGTTTTGTCAAGGCAATAAAAATCATGTTTTTCTCTTTCTGTTCGGCAACCCACAACGGCGAGGGGCCGTGCCCATAACATTCCAAAGCAAAACGAAGATGACGACACTGTCCATGTACTGCGTGAAAAACGCAAGTCCGGCTCCGGCTCTCCGAAGAGCTCTCGCAGCAGGAGCGAAGGACTCAGCTCCCGACGTCACAAAAGCCGCGAAATACTGACCTTCTCGTTTTCTTCCGCAAGTTTAATTAAACACTGGCATCGCCTCGGAGAATGCAGGTGGCTTGACTAAAGTCCCCCTACCTTTTGAGTCTCAAGGACTGGACGACAATTTCAGGGCAGCAAACCCTACGATTAAAACAGGACGACGAAATGACAAACAGCTTAGTGGTTTTTTTTTTTCTTGTTTGCCTCTTGTCTTCCGTTTTTCTTTTTTTTTTTTTTTAGAATGTACTAGCCTGCACTCCTTTATTTTCAGTAATACACCAACCAAAACGTAAAAGAAAACAAAAAGACATCTCCCGTAATAAAAAGAAAAAAAGAAGAAGAGAGAGAGAGTGGCAGCATATGCCCCGTAGAAGCAACTTTGGACTTCTTTAATTGCTGCTGTGGGTAGTGTTTATAACTTTCCGTTCAGCACGTGAGTCGTGAAAGTAATGAGTTTAATAGCCAAGCTGTCGCTTGACGCTTTTTTCAAGACTGATTATTGACCTACAATTTCAAGCGTGTCATCAAGGTCTCCAACTCTCCCACACTTACATCTGGCAGTATCGTCTTCCCTAGGCGAGAGCGATGTTGTGACCACCAACGTCGGTCTCTATGTTGCAAGCCTCGACTTCGAGCAAATCTCCAGCCTGTGCAAAGCATTCGTTTCGTTAAATAAACTGCCTGGGGAAGTTCCGGTTTCGACACAAATGGGGAAGGACCCCACCGCTTATATAGCGTGTCTCAGCGGTACTGGCAACTTGTCTTTGCCCTGAGGCCTTGTATCTTAATTGTAAGCCGCCTGCTGCAGATCCTGGCCACCATGCCCGTTAGCACCGCTAAAACGGAACGTTCGTTCTCGAGACTGCGAAGACTCAAGTCGTACCTGAGAGCTTCAACGTCCCAGGAGCGCTTTGCTAGAGGTTGCGCTTCTTGACATTTACCGGAACATCCAAGTCAGCCCCGAAAGTGTCCTTTCGCTTCTTTCAATCGACCGACGGCGGCTTCCACTAAAGGTTTAGACCTTACCTCACAAAACGAGATCGAATAACGTAAAGAACCCAAAGTATATTACCATAGACCCTTAGTCAAGCCTTTTATAGGCTTTTTGTCTGCGCCCCCAACATCTGTGCGATGTTGAATAAAGATTTGATTGATTGATTGATTGATTGATTGATTGATTGATTGATTACTAATTGATTGATTTTGAAAAAGTGGGATCCGCGCAGGAACTGTGAGCGTGACTCTTCACTTTCTCATTGCCGTAGTGCGCATGCAGTTTTTATGTTTAATCGTATTCTAAACTTCACTATTATCTGGCACACTTCTGTAGTTTTTTTAGCCATTGGATACCCGAGTGTTCCACTGAGAAGTGTACGCACATGAATATTTTGTGGGTCTGTCTGGACTTTTTTGTTCAAAGCCCAATATTATATTTTATGATTGCGTGTTTTCGTTGTTCACCATTGAAGTTTCTCTCTTTTAAAAATTGACCAAACGAGATGTGGCAAAAAAAAAAAAGGTTGAACTTTTGTATTCTAAGAAACAAAAAAATAGTAATTAAAATTCTGTTTTTGAAAGATTGTCAAAAGTTGGCGACCTTAGCGACAGGTTTCCTCTTTAGCCTTTAGTCCTTAGCCAGCCTTTAGAAACGAGGAAACCTGCCGTTAAGGTCGCCAACTTGGCCGCAAGCCAAAGACGTGCTCGCACGAACGTCCACTCCCCGAGGAATCTCTTCAGAACGCCACTCGAGCCCGTCATGACGGACTCTAATTGACCTCCATTATTACGCACGAGACCCCCGGTACATTCCACTAAGGAATGGCAGTTACCTCTTTGCTGCACCCGCAGAGCTGCATTTGACAGCCTGGAGGACAACTTACTCGACGCTCTTCGTGGGATTGCGTGGAAGCAAGATACCTTGAACCGGCCGACTGCGGATCGACTAATGCCTACGCCGCCGCTAAACTCTGAGGTCAAAGGTAATGGCAATCTAGGCCGTGCTAGCCAAAATGGTGAGCGAGCAAGTTACAATATTTGTATACTGGTGACATCACAGTGTCACGAGTTTATATATATATATATATATATATATATATATATATATATACACTTAGCAAAGTAAACTGTTACTTATCCTGCCTCTACCAAATCTACAGCAAACATATCATTCGTCGGTGTAGGCTCGAAGTTGGAAAGTTCCTCCGGGTCGCCAATGTCTAACGTCAGCGTGCTGGTGACCGGAGGCGCGGGCTACGTGGAAGTCACGTCATCGTCGAACTTCTCGGCGCCGGATGTGACGTCGTGGTGGCGGACAATTTCCACAACTCTCGTCCCGGTAAGTTTTGTATATACTTAAACATATTTTTTTGTGTGTATTCTTGTATGCACTACAGGGCCGGCGGCGCTATCCCACTGCACACAAGACGACGTGTCCTAGAGTTTTACTTATACTTCTATCAGAGCTCAAGAACAACTCACAATCCAATCACGCACACCCGCAGAAAGGAACCGCTCACGTGGACATCTTGTCAATACACTATGCAGTCTAGTAAAATACGTCGCTGGGCTAGTTGGCGAATTTTTCGGTACAAATAAAATAGCGCGAATAAGACATAGACAGGCGACAGGGCAACCCCTATAGACTTTTCCGCCTTCTATCTCATTCGTGCACCTTTCTTGCAGTACCAAACGTACGTGAGGCATGCGTCATTTTACGGCTACAAGGCATCAGATGAATCTTTCAGACGTCTACAAGTCGTCTCGACGTCTATAGACACACATGACGTTCATTGCAAGCATGCGATATGCGAGTGGAGAAGCAGAAGGACAGGACAATGTCTTCCTGTTTTCCGCTCTTCAGGGTTAAAAAACGTCAGTTCTTAACCAGCTCGCCTGCATCCTCATGTTAACCCATGCATCCGGCTAACCATTGATTCAGCACTGAAGCTGTCTCGTAAATAAAAATACCAGCGCAACACGTCTCCTACGGCAATTCCCTGAGACTCCACTTAACGTGCGCATTATTGTATGGTCTTCCAGACGAGTTAGAAGGTATGCCCTATTTGCATGACCCCCTTCTACTTTTTCGTGGAACCTAGCTTCGCTTGAGCAGCCGTGCCGGACTGGACAAAAGACATCTCTCGAATACATTGTCAATTTTATTAAAATGACTGCATATAGTTACGCAAGCCAAAAATACCAATGTTGCCCCTTAAACGTCTAAAGCGCTTGTAATATTACGATGTTAATTTAAACAAATTATACAAATGTATAAACATTAGACTAGGGAGAAAGACGGCGATGAAGGAGAGGAAGAACAGGACTCTCAAACGCAGCTGAAATTTATTGACAAAAAATCCTGTTTACACAAACTTCAAACACCCTCAGATATAAAGTTGAAAAGGTTTCTGAATATTTGACCCTTTCAAACTGCTTTTTTCTTTTCTTTTTCCCCCTTTTTTTTATTTGCTGCAGAGAGCGCATTAGCAGAAGCGCCGAAACCAAAAACGCGAGTCACCCTCATAATACGGGTTTTGCATGGGCCCGTAATAACGAGTGAGATTCATTATTAGTAGGCAAGGGGTTATCGATAATGAACTCGACTGGTGCAGGATTAATCTCAAAGGTCCCAGAGCTTGCTTACGTTTCTTGGGTAAGCATATCTGGCTAAAGGCTAGCTCGTGAATCATTCAGAAGTGTTTACCTAATCCTTTTTTTTTCTTCTGTCTGTGAAGGTGCCTGATGCCTATATGAATGGGATTTTTCGTCAATCAAATTTCAGCTGTGTTTGAGACCCCTGTTCTTCCTCTCCTTCGTCGCTGTCTTTCTCCCTAGTCCCAGGGCTACAGCTCATCATGTTTAATCATCACCTGCTCGTTTGCACCCCAACATTCTGTTTACGAATTCATGCAAGCAAAATTGCATTTGGCGCAGAGGAATGCTTATCCGCACAGCTTAGATTCCGAATGTGTGAACGTCGGTGTAGAGAGTCGCGACACGCTCCCGTATCCGGGAAAAGCTTGTGGAGTAAGTCAATCCGGAGCGCAAGTGTCGTCTGCATCTTGCAATAAGGGTTAATGATATCAGGACGCCAAACTTTAATGGCCGATTGAAAAAAATAGCCGCAGACCTCAAGGCATCTAGCATTGAGGTCTACCCACCATCTTTTCAATGAAAGCCAATCAGAACTCGGCGTCATTGTGACGTCACAGTAACCCCTGCGCAAGTAGCAGACGACCTGCTCTCCGCATAGCCGGGCCAATCGTGGCACCTCGATTGGCACATTTTCATGGACGTCATCGCCCGGTCTACGGGTGAGAGAGAGGGGAGGGGAGGGTGAGATTAGGCAAACACTCCCGGTGATTCACGCACTAAGCGTATCAAGTCTGGGGTTCACAAAGGCAACTGAATCACTGAGACGTGTTCAGCTAAGCCTCGTCTCCCGCCTCATTGTTTTCTCTTTCCTATACTTGGAACCAGGTAAAGTGACGTCCTTGAAAACGTGCCAATCACAGTGCCGAAATGGACCTATTGACCGACTCCACAAGCTTTTTCCGAATACGCGATACGACCTGGCTTTCTTTGTCGGTTGATTGCAGATCAGAGTGGCGACATGCCCGAGAGTTTGCGCAGAGTTCAACGAATAACGGGGAGGAGGTCACTTTCTACCGCGTCGACCTGCTGGACGAGGATGCCGTCGACGCAGTCTTCAGTAAAGTGCCTACTTCCCGAGATTATAGAAGGTGACTACAACGACAAGGCGAGGAGTTTTCAGCCGTCCAGCCACGAAGCAAGATCGCCTTCGTCGCTCATCCTTGGCTTCGTGTGCACAGTCGAAGCAAAACGCACGACGCAAGCAGGCAGAAATCTGACGACTGATAAGACTTTCCATTTGGCCTACAATGCAAACCGCCAAAACCTTCATTTTAAAAACTACAATGGGTCGTGAGCACTCGGCATTGCACACAGACAATTAATTTCTTCAGCGCTGTGGTGAACACCTCATAAAAATATACAATGCCCCCCCCCACCTTCAAAAACAAAAAAATGTTTTGTTTTTGTTGTTTTTTGCAGGAGTAAACGACGCCTCGCCGAACACTTATTGTCCGCCCAAATTAGCGCTAAACGGTATTCCAAAAGTTATAAATGATCTCATAAAAAAATCAATGGGAAAATGGGGTGCACCATTCTTGGGGGGCCATTCAACCGCCATTTTCACATTGAAATTTTCAGAAAATCACGTATAACTTTTTTAATAAAATAACGGATAGTTGTGAAATTTTGGCATCTGATATGCGACCCGCTAGCGCTACATTTGGGCGGAAAACAATGAGCGTTCAGAAATGCGCAATTGATTTTTGCGATAGAAAAGGAAAGAAGCTTTTTTTTTTTAGCAGGATGAAGATTCGTGCACGCGCAGTAAGATGGGAGTTTGATGAAATTTCGATAGCAGCTGATTAGACTCAAAAGTGGTTCGACACGTCGGTATACACACGGCGTAAGCGCTTCTGAACAAATAAAAGCGTCGCACGCGTCACCTACATCTCTCTCCTTCCTCCTCTCTACCCGGCGCTGACAAACTGACAGACACCGCACGGTCGGTCTCTGTCAGTCAGCTGCTGGGCCGTGTTTAGACCGAGCGGTCTAAACACGGCCCAAGCACACAGGATGCATGAAGCAAACATGGTTTAAACAAGCTTGAAGGATTTTGTTTTAATTTTTTTAGGCATCTTATTAGCATTCCGCTTACTGAGGTAACGGTGATCTGAAAAGAATCCATTAAAATGGTTGATGACTAGCATGCACGTCCGTTTCCCGACAGCACCGGTTCGACTGCGTCATTCACGCGGCCGGATACAAGTCCGTCGGAGAATCTGGAAGGCGCCTCTGGAGTACTACAGCAACAAACATCGGCGGTGCCATCAAACTTGTCCAGGTATAGTAAGGCCTCTCCGTTTTCGGAGTTTGTTTTTGAGCAGAATCGGAGGGAGTGGTTCGGTTCGTAAAAAACACCGTCTCAAAACACAGGTAGCTGTGTTTTAAACCGGTGTCAGTCCTTGTTCGTTTTCTTTTTCGCTGTTTTTTATCCGTTCTTATATTTGTTTTTGTTTTAATTATAAATGCTTGTTCTGCGCTGTTTCTTTCTTTTTACCTGAAATTTTGAGTTTTTCGGTGCTTTCGTTTATTATTCAGAAACATTCTAAATTGTTCGGATGTCTAGTGTCATTGGGGTAGACCCGGTAGAGAATAGCAGTCAACAATTTTATTAAATCAATTTTTAATAAGAGCTTAAGCCTTGTTCAAGAGGCAGACCTGTTCGACTAATGTCCTAGGGAGGTCAGCTCCTTGTTGTGGTAAGGGTTCAAAATACATTTTTCTTGTGATACTTATACCAACAAAAGTAGAAATTAAGAAGAAAAAAACTGATAATCCCTAAAGTTGTTTCAGGATTCCAATAAAATATAAAAAACAGTCGTGTTTTTACAATGCCAGTCCTCAAGTTTGGCACCTTTCGGATAACTCCTAATCAATAATTTTACCGGCAACTGTTTTTTTGTTTTTTTTTTGGGGGGGGGGGGGTGGTAATTTATTTGAGAACGAAGAACCCTATAGTTATAGATCATTGTTTTCCCCGACCAGGTTGATGTAATTCCTTCCTACATCGCAACCCCCCCGCCCCCCCCGGGCAACTGTTTTTCTTCTTCTCTTTTTTTTTTGGGGGGGAGGGGCATGATGCATTTGAGAACGCAGAACCCTATCGTTATAGATCATTGCTTTTCCCCGACCAGGTCGATGTAATTTCTTCCTAATTCGCACCATTTGTTTTCCCCCGACCGCGTAGGCGATGAAGAGGCACGGCGTGAGGCGACTCATCTTCTCGAGCTCGAGCACGGTGTACGGGAAGCCGGAGTACCTTCCTGTCGACGAGAAGCACCCGACCGGACGGAATTGCACCAACCCGTACGGCCGCACCAGTGCTTCATGCGGTCGAAGAGATGCTCAGGGACATAGGCAGCGACCAAAGGTTCGACCAAAGAAGCCAACACTACCGAACGACGCAGCCAACGTTACTACGAACCACTCAGTTGGGAAACTGCCATAGAGCCTGCTTTAAAAAAAGTGCGGCTACGATCCGTACTCGGGAACCGAGCTAATGGCGATCGCAACGCCGCCATTTCTCCCGCAGCGTCCCCTCCGGGAACTGCACAGCTGCGCGCCGAGTCGGGCGGGGCCGGTGGCGCCATCTCGCAGGGCCATCTCGTAGTAGCTATGTAAATCAACTTTCACGTTTGAACTCGTCGCTAAAGGGTGGCGCTGTTATCGTATTTAGCTCGGTCTCGGTGGACGCTAGCGGCCCAGGTTTCAAGGGTGAGTTTCCCAACTGAGGGTTTTAGTAACGTTGACCACGACGCAGCCAATCACAGAAGAAAAAAAAACAAAACTCAAGAGGTCTCTCTATACGGCTATATCGAATCGCATAGAGAGACCTCTCCGAAAAATCGCCTTTAGCGCGCCGCCCTCTTTGTCTACCTGCTGTGGAAGGCGTTCCGAGCGGGCGCAGTGACTCAGCATTTCTTGACCCGGAGTATACGCGCTGGAAACGTCTATACATATTTGCAAGAAAGGCTCCTGTGGCGCTGCCATTGTGAGCGATGCCGGGCCGCGTAACGTTTCCGCCATGTTGAAGTGGGCTGGGTGCCGCCATTGAGGTGGGCGAGGACAAGATGGCGGCGTCTGCTGCATCGTCGAGGGCCGGCCTTAGCGGACGTTAGCGGCGTACTTACTGTTATCGAAACGCAGGTGGAGCATATCCACACAATCGTGGCGTCAGATGTTGTAGGATGAGGCATGTTTAACGGTTCTATGCTATTCCTATTCCAGCACGCGTCGTGGAAGCCAGAGCTGCCTCGAGCGCAGCCATCGTTGATGCAATGGCCATAGACACGTAACTCTCAAGTTTTGAGAAGCGCCCCTGGCGAGCAAGTCGGATATTTGTAGGTCGCGTTTCCGTCATGCGTCGAATTTCGTCTTTTCAATTACGCTTTGTTAGTGCATGTTGGTAGGCGTGAGGGGCGCTTGTTTACGCCCATGGATCGTGAATGATGGGACGCTAGGAGGTCGGTTCACGTTAGCAGTAAATAGTCGCGTCGCTAGCGGAGGTGCCTCTTTTGTGGTCGCGCGGTCGCGTCTTGTGGACGCACAGCGCCCCCTGGACGAGAGAAACGTGCCTATGTGGCTACTGACGTCCCTCCCGTTTGCGTTCTTTGGAAGCGTTTATATTTTCCATTTTGGTTTTAACTGAGATGAAAATAGCCACGTAGCACGCGCTAAAAACGTTTCCAAGGACAACAAAGGTTCGTTCTGTTCTTTATTCTTGTATTCCACAAAATATATCCTCCTCTTTCGCAAGAGACGCTTGGCAACATTGTACGACAGGCGCGAACGTCCTGGTTGGACTTAACTCTTTCCTGTCCACGGAACAGGAGCTATTTTCAAAGAATCCGTGGAAACGCTTTTATTTTCCTAACTAATTTGCGTATATAGCAAAATGACGCATCAAAATGTGGCCAATTAGTTGTTCTTTCAAAGCAAACAGGGGTTGGTATAGACCTATGCATCGCTTATCACCGGGGCGAAAAATACTGAGTCACTGGGACGCATGCGCAGCGTCCGACATACCGCACGGGAGGTCAACAGCGCATGCTCAGAAGGCGTTCCACAGCCCAGCAGACAAAGATGGCAGCGCTCAGAAGGCGATTTTTGCAAAGGTCCTACGTACCCTTTCCGAAAGGCGCGTGCCGATCATTAGGAGGGCGGAATCACTGTACAGTGGCAGGAACAACTAACATTCTGGAACGTGCAAGTCATTTCATAAGTTATAGCGAAAGTCGGAGCGCTGCCGACCCATGAGAACCGCGAATAACCAATCAAAACAGCGTCGAAAATGCGAAGTCTCTGCGATCGTCACCTTTTTCCTTGAGTGTGTTTTTGCCTTCTAATCCAGCCAAACGCATAAAGTGTGCCGTGACGTTGCGGTTTTAGTTTCCCATTGTGCAGGGATTGCAAAGCTGCCAACAGATATTTCTTGAAAATGCAATGTAGTACGTTCGGAAGGCCTATAAACGCCGACACTTTTACAGCTATGTCAAATTAAACGACAAATAAAAGGAACATTCCGAATATCATGTGCCCCATACCCACGGCTATCATTTCTGAAAGTTAGCGCACTCTAACTGATGTTGTCCATTTTTTGGTTCGTCGGAGAGTTAGCCTCCGTAACACGTGTGCTCTTCAACGAAGAAATGCTGATACTGGTGAAAGGCAGATAGTACACCTGACATCCCCAGCAGAATGCTTTTTTTGTGTTCTACCTTGATTTTGTCATAGCCTTGATGCAGTTCCTTTATATTTCTCATTTTGTCCGGCTTGTTGGGAACATCAAACGTGCACGGCGGCTCAGGATAGCATTCGAAATTATAATGACGCTTACAGCGGTTAAGCAACGGCTACAACATAATTTAAAGTGTCCTCAGAGCTCTAGAGCTCTAAAAGATATGTCACAATACGGTTGAATTATGTAAATAACGCCATCTTTGTTACGAAGACTGATGCAAGCAGTTAGCCGTGTTAGACAAGTGCAACCACCGTTCCCAGGACTATTTTTGACAACCCACCAGCTCGTGATAAAGCTCCGTTGAAACCGAAACTAGAGTTCGTCGGCTATTTTCGAGATTGTGGAACATAATTATCCGCACTAACTTTAATTTCTTGATGGCGCTTGGAAACCATCGGTCAACGGTGATCGATGGCCTATCGGCGTGGTCAGCAAAGGTGAGACGCCAATTCAGCAACTGGACGCGTCGATCCGACTGCGATGATGTCGCATGGAGGAAGAGATGGGGCGTTCGAGGGCTGCTCATTATTCTAAATGGTGTTGACTGGGCACACGCCATGTGTGTGTGTGTGTGTGAAGTCACGTGACGTCATAAGGTCAGATGACTGTGACATCACACTCGTGGTGTCACGTGATATTATGACGTCACAGGCGCGTAACCTCATGACGTCATGTGGCATCTTGATGTCCCTTGACGTCACGATGTTTCAGCCCTCCGCGATGGTTTTCTCCGTGACGGTTCTTCGTGGCGGTTTTCTCATAGAAGTCGGCTTATAATTGTTCTTCGTTAAAAATACACGCAGGACTGGAGCATCGTGCTGCTGCGTTACTTCAACCCGGCCGGAGCGCACAGCTCGGGCGAGATCGGCGAGGACCCGCAGGGCACGCCCAAGAACCTGGTTCCCCTGGTCGCGCAGGTGGCCATCGGAAGGCGGGAAAGGCTGCACGTCCACGGGAATGACTACGACACGCCGGACGGAACCTGTGAGACATATGGGGGAGATTCAACGGTCGCGCTACTAGCGGCTAAACTGAAAACTAAATCCCATGGGGACAAAAAAAAAACGCGATTCATTTACTATTTTCTTAGACCACCTGAGACTGGAGGGAAAAGAGAAGAATCCAAAGTGCAAGAGAAAGGACCAGATAACAAAGGGCAACGACTAATTTTTGTTTACTATATTTCCAACATTGCTCCCACCTTATTCAACCTTTTGACGCTATTCAGAATTTGAGACGTTGTCTCCTGTCACTGTGTTTTTGTTTTCTCTTTCACTTTGGATTTTTTTTTCGTTCTTCACGTAGTCTCAGGTGGTTTAAAGGGGTACGGAAACAAAAATAGAAATATACAAATTTCGTTCGGAAATGAGTCAAGCATGACGGATAATAACCGTAAATGATAATCGCGCACATTTGTTTTGAGCAAGCGCTCGAGAGAAGCAAACAGAGAGCGCAATGCGTCATAAAATATCCGGCGCAAAAAAAAATAAAAAGATTTACAGCATTTGTGACGTAGCAAGGCTGGCGTGGTTATGAGCTTTGCCGTTGCTGGCGTTGTGGTGGCGTCAACGCGTTACAACCGAGCCGTTCGAAGTACCCGTGGGGTGACGAGCGTTGTGCGCGTCGTGTTCGTGCGGTCCCATTCTCCCTAGAAGATTAGCCCGTCGCTCAAAACTCGGACAAAAATTGCTTCCCCGACCCCGTTCACCCCTAAGCTGACAGTGCGGTGGAAGCTATACGCTTGCCGGACCAATCAGCCGCCTCCCTTTCCTCACCTGACCGCATTCTCTGCGTGCGGGTATGCACGAGAGAGCGTGATCACGCGGCAAAAGTGTAGCTGGCCCAACGAGCACGTAGCTTCCACAGCACTGTCAGCTTAGGGGTGAACGGGGTGGGGAAAGCAACTTTGTCCGAGTTTTGAGCGACGGGCTAATCTTCTAGGGGGAGAATGGCGGTGTCCGGGTACACAAACGAGAGTCCGAGCAAGGGGATCCCTCCTTTCCGTCTTCTTGGACTGTTTGGTACATGCGCGATTTGTGAGTTGAGGAGGAAAGTTAAAGGAATGTTGAACCGAAATCTAGGATTGCACGAAATACGTTTCGGCAAAAGCGTGTAACGGGATGCTGCAATCCCAGAACAGCTACTTGAGCGTATCTACCAAAGAGCGGCGCTGCTCTGATGTTTAGTGCGGCTTGACAGTAACGGTTCTTGCTACGTCATGACTACGTAGCAAGATCCTCCGCGCTTCGCTAGAGCACCTCCCAAGGCAGGCTGAAGTGGAATGGGGCTTTGTAGCCGGTTTCCCTCCGTCACCTGGATGAGTGTGGCGCGTGGGCGCCGACTGGTTGTGTTGCTGCGTCAGCGCTCGGCTGGGGCTCGTCTCGAGATTAGAGCACGGGTGCCGGCTGGCGGTTGCTCGCATCCGGTTGGGCCAGTCGATGCCTGTGCTGGCTGTCTTGGGGCAGGGGGGGACTCGGCACTGGAGCTTTGTTCTAGTCGGGAGGTTTTGGTTTTGGTTGAGTGATACCGATGAGCGATGTTATTCTTGTTTACTTGTGCCTCACTGTCTCCTGGTTGGCTGGCTGGCAGGCACATTGCGTACAGGTTTCTCACCTATCTGCTAGCCTAGCACGTCACCAGGTAGTTCTTTATAGTGCAAATACAATGAATATTATTACTGTTATTATTATTATTATTATTGTTATTAATTAGCTTTAGGTTCTGTTTTCTTGTGCCTTTCAACGAAAGACTGGTGTTTTTTGAGGTTAAGCTGCAACATGCAACACATGAAAGCTAAAAAATGAGCGCTGGAATTTCGTTTCCCGTACCCCTTTAGAAAATGGTAAACCTACACCAGCTCACCTGCGCCCTGACTGTTTTATCGTCAAACGAATTAATTGTTTGTGCTTCTGAAGCATGCGCTCGGCTGACGTATAGCCGAAAGCTGCTTCAGCGCTTCAGCTGAGGCTTCTGCTCAATCAGTGAAACAACAACGGAACAGAAGCCGAGACCGAACACTGATCAGCTGTTGGAACTGGAAGGGAACGTCCAGTAATCTTGGCCTTGATCGATCGAGGAAGACCAAGTAAAGAATTCAGTCCACAGTTCTTGGGTTGGGTAAACACCGAGCTCTGTGTAAATCGTGCTTGATCAAGCGCCTTCTGTAGTTCGATAATAGTCACCGCGTGGCAGAGTCCAGCCATATGATCGCTCCGCAGGCGGTCAGATGGTGGCGCTAGCCGGGATACACCAGCACAGTGTTTCCAAACAAGCCCGCTTTGTCCACACCAGGTGTGGGCACTGCGCCTGCGCAGAAACCAAACTCGGGAGGAGTGAAACGTCTACGCATGCGCAGTACCGACAGCAGCGTCACCGCTGGTGGCGTGACGTCAGTGAGTTGAGTTGGTCTATAGTAGAACATCAAGGAACCAATCAGGAAGCGTGAAGATAATAAGCCACGCCATGTGATTTTTAAACTGTCATGTGACGATAGATTTATTACAAAAAAAACGCCAATCACGCGCGAACATGTGAACAGCTGAAGGCTATTAACCATGCTGAATTAACCTGAGACTGGGAGAGAAGAAACATCGAAACGTAGAAGATACAGAAAATAGACAGGACGACGTTTCACACGGAAAATTGGGACATACATTCACTCATGGCACATTCGTCCAAATTGATCAAGTGTTTTCACTCATCCAAATAGGTGAGAAACCTTTGGAAAAAAAAAATAAAAGCTCGAGGCACACCTCAGCACTTCTTATGAGTAGTGAATGCGAAAGCATGCCAGCCGCTCGTCCGCTCCCTTTTTCGTCTGCGTTCTTTTCGTCGCTTGTCAGTGCGTGCTTCCCTGGTGTGGACACGCAACGCCATGGGGTGAGAATAGTATTTAAATTGACGGTAATTTAAATTGTCAGCCTAAATTATGCTACCTTAAATTGTCAGCTTCGTTAATGGTTATTAGACTTAAATTGCCGGCCTGCACTTTGACGACGAATTTTTACGTTTAAAATCCTTGGTTCGTTTGGTTATGGAGGTTAGCGGGAAGGGTTGTAAGCCAGGCGGTCCCTTCTATGGCCCAACGCACCATAGAAATCACGCCTTAAAAAAAACGCTAGAGCTGGCCTTATCGCGGTGTCTTGACAAAACATGAGGACCCTCTCCATGCTTGTCATCACATGCAAGTCGACTACGTGCACGTCGTGGATCTCGCCAAGGGTCACGTGACCGTTGTGAACAAGATTATGACCGGAGCCTGACGGAATCAAGGTGAGGCCTATAACCGGTGGCAACACGAGCCTGTCGGAGTTGCCGCGCGTCAGGAACGGCTCAGACAACTTGCGCTTCAGCGTCTCCTCATCCCCAGCTGCACGGCAGCTGTGGCCGCCATATGCTCCGAATAAGCAGGCAATGCCGAGTCATTGGCTGGTGGATGCATGCGTGCGTTTTCACAACAGTAGATAAAGACTATACGATGCAGAAGCGGCGATTCATAGAGTGGTTTTTTTCGTGCAATTATTTGGCGTTATCAGACTTTCTTCGATCTACACTGCGCGGATGTATAACATGAACGTATGGCACTGGCGGTGCCTCCGTGCCTGAGGTCATCGCAGCCTTCCAGGAATTGGGTCCGCGTACCGTACGACGTCCTGAACGACGGCCTGGGGATCGGTTGCGCGAGGCTATTCCAGCTCGGGTCGGGACGAACTAGGCTGGAAGGCAGTATCGTCGCTCCTCCGCATGTGTGCGTGACGCGCACGTATTTCAGCGCTTATCACCCGTTAAAAAAATGCTGAGTCACTGGGCCTCGAGTACGCAGCGGCGGCTGATATTTCATGAAGAAGCGCACAGTGAGAGAGGATAAGAGCTTAACCACCAGCATTTAACCAACAGTCCAGCGACTGATTTAAATTGGCGGAAGAGAGAAGAGCGTCATGTGCATTTTGATGTCGCGCATTTTTGTCACCGGCAATATCTGGTCAGCACGCTGGCATGAAACATCGACGGGTAAAACGAAAAGGTGTAGCTTTATGCGGGAATCATATCTCAGATTGTTTATGGATACGTGACTTGGGGCTCTGCGCAGTCGAGAAACTCGTTCCTGACGTCACAAACGTTATTGTATGCATTTTGTGTGAGTAATAATTGCAGGGCGTAACTACTGTACAGCTGATTTCGCTGATCGGAGGAACGTTTGTCAATGTTTTTTTCTTTCTGCGTGTATGTTTTCGTTTGTTTAACAGGCCCGTCTCTGCTCTCATTTCCAGGCGAGAATGCCCTGAGATGGCAGAAGCGATAATCCGACCGGTTACGTTAAGACGGGCAGCCAGAATTGAAGGTTAAATAAATTGACCGGTGATTGCGGAAATGGTGGTGGTGGTTAAAAATCGACGAGTCTTCATCCGCTGACTAAAGTCTAACTCTTTTCGTTCGCAGACGGTAACCGAGTCATAGGCTCCAGATAATTAGCCCAAGTAGGCATGATTAGTTAACATAAAAACATCAAATCAATAACCAATGATTACAACAATGAAACCGAGACAAATCACCCTACTAATTCTATGACGTGAAAAGAATACTGATAAACTCATCGGTCGTCTTCGAGTGAGCGCCGAATGGACTCACATACTCGACGGCACTCAGGCGGTGGTCAACGAACTAAAAATCGAGGAAGGGACCTACCTGTACAATAATCGATAATAAGCTACGCTAACCAGTTTCTTCGTTCCCCGAGCAGCGGGTGGCCTAACGCCAGTCCAGCGGCATCCATGTCCACGCAACGTCGTGTTATTCTTTCTTCCGTCCGCTTCTCTTTTGCGTAACACAATTATATGGCTGCCATTACGTTTTCTACTCGCTGATCTTTGCCAGCCTCCTTCCGAATTTCCCTGATTTTTCGTGCACATCAAGCCGCTTGGCATCGGCGCCTGCGCGTGCGCAGAACGCTTCCGGAAGGTGGCTCCCGTTTCTGACCTATCTCATTTCAACCTTCCCGTTTGTACCTGTTTCGACCCGGCTCAAAACGACCTTCGTTTCATCCTTTCCCATTTCGCCTCATCCCCTGAAACAAATCAGCTTCGCCATCATCGTTATCAATTGGGTCGGTTCGTTTGTGGCTGTTCGCAATAGATGATTAGGTTCAAGTGTCCACGTCTGTCCACCTGCCTACCTCACTTCTCCCTCTCCTGAAACAACCTTGAGACAAGGCACTGCAAGATAAAAGTTGTACAAGGCTCACCCGAACATTCAATATTTCCATCAGATCTGATCAATAGGAGTCACAATACATATCAATGCGAATAACGCAACATTACATAACAAGTGAAGATAAACTGACAGGATATACAGTCCTGTTTCCATATCTTTTACCTGTCCATCGTATTTGCCATGTTTTACTTTAATATTGTCTGCATACCAACTAGCCCAAACTTCTACGTTAATCAACCTTGACAAGGATACCTTTGCAGTAGCTTGCAAATGGTGGTGCCAAAGCCGGTTGGATACGCCGCTAACTATCAAATGGAGGCCGTCTTTTTGATAATGATTTCTTCTGCTCGACTTCCTTAACAAAGGCGAGAAGGTTTTGTAGTTCATGGATTTTTCCTGTGAGCAGGTTCTGTGTTTGAACCCCGTAATGAAATGAAGTCGCAATCATATGCCCTGTCAACTTGTCTGATTTCTCACTGAAATATCCCGTTCACTATAAGAAAGTTTTAGAATAACGTACGTGTCGCTTTGGGTACCTAAAATAGCGTCGCGATATAAACCTAAGGCAACGCTACTTTTGCTTACTCAAAGTGCTTGCCTACGTTATTCTAAGACTTACTATTGTAATTGAGCAAGGACAGAGTTAGCGTGAACAAACATACTTGTTTCGCTGTTTGTTCCAAGAATCAAATGACTGCTATCAATTTGTTGTGTATTGAAAGTGCTCATTCTGGGCCACTAACCTAAGTGGTATACAATTTGCGTCTTCTAACACCATTTCGAAGCAACATTTAGTGCCGTCAATGTGTTCGCGGTAACGTTGTCATGTTTTGTAGCGTCTCCACCATTTTGGGGACCACCTGACAGAAACATTTCTAAGTGGTTCAAGTATACATATTCTGTTGACCTTTGTCTGAAATTGATGGCGCTTTAATATCATTATGAATAAAACTCGTTCACAACATCACTAAATAGCTCGCTACACCTTTGCTTTATTGCATTGTCAAATTTCAGGAACTCTATTTAAGGAGAAATGTGCGAAAACCAGGGTTAGGACGATGGAGACTTTTCGCAAAGAGGGGCAGATGTGCGGTATTTTATAATTATGGGTTTAAATTGACGGGCGCAAACGAAAGTTTGTTTCATACGGGTTCATATAAAATGTTTCAGGAACGGCTGAATGGACAGTTCAAATGGGGTATGCGACTAAGAATTCGGCTAGCGGACGGGTTCAACGCTGTCGTTTCTGGGAATGGGGTCAAACGGGATGGGTTCAAACGGGAATGGGTTCTCTTCGCTACACTCCTCCGGAAAAGGTCCATTGTCCCCCCCCCCCCCCCCACACACACACAAAAAAAATGAAATAAAGTACTGTTTAATTTATCATGGGACTGTTCATACGCGTCCCCGATCGGATCGGATACGAAAGTGAGCTAACTGCTCCTTCTTCACAGGTATATACCATGATTTTTCAAAATTTTAGATAAAACGGAGCCCGTCTGCCATTTAATTCGTTTACTTAGCTCCATTCGTGAGGTGAGCCTTGTCAGCCAATACCTGCATAAAAACGTCCGAAAATCGCATAAATATTTGGAAGATAACCTAATTGTCTTACCTGTTATCTGGCCCAGACCAACGTTGCATTTATGGAAGAGCAACTTCAAAACGTAAATATTTTTTTGTGGCTTATATTGCGACGATTGGCTCTGAAATGGGTGCTGAAGCTGCATGCTGTCCTTGCCTCCTGGTTTTCGACGTGCAGAAGGACACCAGATGTGACTACAACACAATATCGGCGATTCGATATTAGAAACGTATTGCAAACATTGAGTCATTTTTCACTACATAAAAAGAAATCATATTCTGTGCCCTCTGAACTGTCCTCCGACTTCTCCACCTCTCCCTCTTGGCCTTCACCAAACGTGTTATCAATCAACTAACTGTAAGAGAAATATATTTTTCTTGCATATGCCTGTGTGACCGGATTTGCGACCACCTTTTGGAAACCGAAAATAGATACTTGGCAAAAAAGGACTGCCGTTGGATAGATAGAAGACGCAGATAAGAGACTAACTTAACGTCACGCCACCTGACCCTGCCCAAAGCCCCTTCAAGGTTTTCTGGCGGCAAGGTGCAAGTCGGTGCACGAGGCACGTCCACCGCAGCCCTTCGAAGATCATGGTACAGCGCACTGAGCTAGGATTTCAGACGCTACGTTCTTCCTAGTGACATCAAGCGGCACCAAGGTCTCGAGCATGTCCGAAACAAATGAATAAAGCTACTTTCCTGTGATGGAGGAGCTTTACTGACTACCCCCTGGCACGCCCCTGGCCGGCGCAACTGTCTGCACAGACACACCTACCTTCACGGCCTTTTACTCGGAGCTACTAAGGGCTGTCTTCTCGAGGATCGAAGCCCTGCAAAGAAATGTACCGACATTAAACTTGGATATCTACCGCCATCTATGAGCGACGGCGGTGCACCAGACAACCGGCTTAAGCCGGCCTCGCCATAGATGCGGTTCTTTCCAGGCCTTTCCCCACTTGCCACCAGTGGTGCTACCAATTTTCAGTGTCGTCCCTGAGGTCGTTCTTCGGAGTAGTCGCCCTGAGGGCTGTCTTAGACGTATCTCAGGTGTCACTTGAGGTCGTCCAAAAGTCGTCGTGCCGAATGTCCCATCAAGGTACAGCTCGCTTGCCTTCACTAAAGTGTGTCGAAAGCTTACGCAATGAAATTAGCCCGTTTATACATCGATAGAAAATAATGCGTTGTTCGCAGCAGATGACAGAATTACCTGCGAACATGCCTCAATCCCGCTCTTCGACCTACGTGCGCTTCATATGCACGCATTCGTCCAACATGTCTGCGACGGTCTGCACGACCCGCGGACGTGAACGCCAAACAAGGAGGAACCGCAGTTCGACAGTGCCTGCCGTAGGCTGACTTATTTTTATAGCATTGTGACCGTGCATTTCGCTTCCAGGCGAGATAAACTCAGACTTACACCTTGCGATAACACATCCCGGAATTATTCGGTACAATCTACACTCATGGCACGGCTCAGGCGCTACGCGTTGCTCGGCGTCCGGCCCCATCTGCGATAAGCAAACGCAGATGGCAGTGGTATATGGCGTATCGCCGACCGCGAATGCTGACAAGGTCGGCGGTCTGCCGAGACTGGAGACTGACAAGAACTGGATTACAGGGACAGCAGTTTAAATAATGCCTATCGTTTCGTGGCATTTCGAAATTGAGAGTGCGGGCGACTCCTACCAACAAATAATTAAAAAAAAAAAATTTTTTTTTTTTTTTTTTTTTTACGGAGAAATCAATAACCAGTTTTATTATTCTATTTTGTATACACGTATTTCCAACTTTATATCCGCCGGGACTGTAGTCCAGGACCTTAGTTTAAAAGTTTGTATATTATGCCATACAAACCCACGTATATACAAGTGGATCATGAACCAGATTTGTTTTTCCAAGATCGCTGATTACTATACGTCATGGATTTTGTGTGGTTGAGATAAGGGGTTAATGATGATGTGTGCATGTATGTATATGCATGGGGCGTACCAACCGCGCGCCCCCCCCCCCCCACACACACACACACACAGTCTCCGGGGAGGGGGGGGGGGGGGGGGCGCGGGAATGAAGACGCTTTCCTTCTGGGAAACTGCACGTAACAGTGAAAATCGTACACCACGCCGCTAAAGGCCGAAGCCAGTCCAGACCAAACCAGACGTCTAAACGAAAGCCGGCTGCATGTACCAGGGCAATAAATGAGCAACGCATTTAATAATAACAATGAGCCACGTCTCCTTACACCACACTCTGAGTTTTATTATTTCGTGGTAGCTGCATAGTAACCAGTTACACGGAGCACATTGCATCGAGCACAAATGCAGACTGAGCAGCTCGCGTTTTACGAATTGACATCACCGTCAACCAGCAAACAGAAACACGAGCCTCCTCTAACCACACTCTGCTCGCTTTTCCGCTCAAACCAAGACAGCACCGAAATCTCCCTGAAACCCTCTGATGGTTCTTGTGGAGGAAGCTCAAGTTCATCGGGACCTTCAAGAGACCACGATTAGTTCGTCCGGGAACTTCCGATGGTTCATGAAGCTGCTCTATTAGGACATGCTGATGGTCCATCCAGGTCACTTCAGGAAGTCCTCATCGTGCTTTAACCTACATGAATAAAACTTTATGGCAGAACCATCCTGCACGATGGACGACAATAATCATTACATCACAATAGAACGGCCCTGCGATAAGGTTACACTTAATAATGGAAAGGCTGGTTTGCCATTCTTTCTGTAACAGCATTTACTCATGTTGTAGGATCATGGTACGCTAATACGAGCCATGCAAACTGAATGCCGTGAATTTACCGTGACCTGGGAAGAAGCGCAGCAAGAAGCGTGGTGATGATACTTTCACAGAGCCGGATGGGTTGGGATGGCCTGTAACATACGATGCGGTTCATCAAGGTGAAACTGAGTACAGGAAGTGTCAGCCAGGTGGCTGACGATGGACAAGGAAGTGCTGCCTCCTTGGTCTCCAGTTGAACGATGGCCGCTAGAGGGCCTCCCGATCCACTGGTCCACTTGAACAGCGCCAGCGACCCGGCCACATGTGCTCGGAGTTGCGTCCAAGACCCGAAGTTGGCCTGCATGGTTCCGGCTGGCCGGTGTCCAGCGTCACAGCAGCAGCGCCACCACGGAGGCCGCTCCAAGTGTCCCGCTCTTGGCGCCGGCCAGACTGCCCATCAGGTGGTGGACGGTGGCCTGGGCTGTAGCCGATCATGCTGGCGTAGCTTGAGGGCGGCTTCCACCGGGCCAGCAGGCTGCCCTTCCTTGAGGTGGTGGCCGCCAGGCCCGCGGCGATGGCCGACGTCCAGACGCTAGACTTCCATGGAGTCGCACCAGGCGAAGTCGGCGGACGCGCAGTTGCCACCCACCCAGCCACCGGCCACGCAGATGACTGCATCTACCTTGTCACCCTGGTGCGGGGTTGGGGGAGATGGATCCGAGTGAGGGCTTTGACAGATTAGTCGGCGCAGGAAAGTCGGCGATCTCTCGCCGACTCTTCTTGCCGAAGGTTGAATTGGCCCAGATCTCGATCGCATCTCCTTCGGGGTGGTGCACGTTAACGAGCTCAGTGCGCTGAGCCAAGTTGCGGTGGGCTTGTCTGTTGTTGTGGGTTAAGAATAGAAGGCATTCCCGTGCCTTCTTGCTCATTAAGAATGGAGGCATATCCTCCTGTCCAGCGGTTCAGCCCATAAAGTGAAAGAGTGGAGGGCTTCAGGGGAGGGAGCTGCCCGCTGCCGTAACCCGTACCCACCATGAGATCGGGAACGGAAGTGGACGTTGGGGAACTGTACGACTTTTTCCGGGAAAGGACCCCACTATCCCCCACGTGCGTGTGGTGCTCCATTGACTGTACTGCCTTGTCTTCTGCTTGTTTACCGCTTCCGAGGTTGGCGGCCTGCGCTACGTTCAAACTGTGGCCCACCCATGACGCGGTTTATTTGCTGCCAGGAGTATAGAAGTTGTGAGTCAGAGGGCCGACGTCAACTAAAGATAGCATTTGCGCGTGCAAGGCACTGACATGAGTGCCGCATCAGCATAGGCTGAGACGCATGCCCCATTATTATCTAGGTGAAGGTGCTGTAAGAGATAAGCTCTCATATTTGAGTATCACTTTTTGTAACAACATGCGTGTTGAGCCTCACTTTTTGTGCTCTTAACATGCGTGTTGGGCCTCACTTTCAGCGTGAAACAGAAACCCGATTCCATTTGATGTATGAACGTGAAGCGTTTATTTTAGCAGAAGTAGAAAATCGTTCTTATCGTTCATATATTCTTTAACGACAACGAAATATGACTGCCGCGGGATTACACCCAACTCATCTCTACACTGAGTTACGTGACTTTTTTTCGATGATTTATTTTAAGCAGAGCCAAAGTACGTTCTGCGTATGAAAGACCTCTGGGAGTGCGTGGCCGAGATTGTGTTGGCGGGGTACTCAGGCAAGGCTCATGAT
This sequence comes from Ixodes ricinus, assembly GCA_037355805.1. Lineage (NCBI taxonomy): Eukaryota > Metazoa > Arthropoda > Arachnida > Ixodida > Ixodidae > Ixodes > Ixodes ricinus. Next base: position 22,654 of record JAZHYW010070356.1, on the reverse strand, counting down.
TCCATTCTACCCCGAGGAGTGACCGTCAGCAGTTCGTCAGCGTCCTTCCACGGTTATGTCTTTCTTAGCTGCAATTGCTGTCCGGAGAGAGATTGGCCTGAGCCATATGCTTATTCTGACCTGTTGGGGTGCCAAAGGAGATCCCGGGACATATCCTTCTTAATCAATGAATGTGCTCTTCCAACAAATTTATATCTGAATGATAGATCATATCTTCAAATCTACAACGAAGGCTGCGTAAGACGGCCGGGAGGCGAACAGACGGAACGCCAGAGAGCAGTCGAGGTTTCCTTTCTTCCTTTTTTTTGCGTTCCGTCTGTTTCTCTCCCGGCTCCATGTCTTACCCCGCCCCCGGTCCAGGGTTGCATCGGACTATAGGTATAATCCTTTATATTTGTTTATATGGCCGCCGGTTTTGACATTTCAATTCCAAAACAACTAATAAAAAAACAGCGATGACTACCACTTGAGTTATCGTGAATTTGTCTCCGGCCACGATGGCGGTGAAGCCCGCTAAACCAAAGCGTTCAGACCCGGTTATATCAGTGAGCGTCCTCCTCGAAGCAGAAAGGAATAATCCGGCGCGCGCAGCGCAGTTCCGGTCACGCGCTCCAGTGGACTCTATATTGCAGGAGACTGCACTCGTCATGGCGTTTGTTGTCTTTTGCTGAAGCCACCGAAACCAATCACGCACAGTAGAAAAAGGCAGGATCGCGGCGCGTTCACCGTGGAGCATGATTGGTTTAGTCGGGACTGGAACCTACCACTGGGAGTTTGAGGCCGGCGCTGTGCCTCAGAGGCGGCTTAGAGATTAAGCCTGCGGTGGGCGCAAAACGGCAACGGCACGC
>JAZHYW010070356.1:0-21706 GCA_037355805.1 Ixodes ricinus | reverse complement strand
ATGCTGGTTAACAAGCGTGTTGGACTTCAGCAGACTCTCGGAGTGTGTACTTGAATTTTACAATTTTTCTCTTTTTTTTTTCTCGGATACTTTCCTGAGGGAAACTACATAGCCTAAATTCTGGCCCTTTGTTGAAATTTTGCATAACAAAATGATGTCTTGCCTACCCCCAGAGTACTCCCCTGACAATGCCTTCTGATTTTTTTTTTTTTTTAACACTGTGTAGGGGAACGCAAAACGTCATGAAAGGTCGTGTTAAAAATTATGTGAACTTTTATAGTGAAAGTACATTGTATTTATGCTAGTTTACTTCAAGTACATTGTTGCCCGTGTGTACCTTACAACTTGGGCTTCAAAATACATGACCTCTTATTTTACTTTGTGCTTTACCCCAAATGCTCCTCACATGCACTTCCCCAACACTTCAATGCACCTAAATATAAGTCAGTTGGGATAAATACTATCTTCTGCAAGACGTTTCACCTTCCCAAAATCTGGCGCCAAAAAGAGCACAAAGCTGTGTTACACGCATTGATTTTTTTTTTTTTTTTTTTTTGGGGGGGGGGGTGATTTAGAATAAAGCAAGGGTTATATCCGTGAGTTTGGCGATTCATTCACGATCATAAACGCAAATCACGCTTTTACGGATACCTAGGATGGTTCCAGGGCAGTGCAAGCAATGAAAATAATACATGCACGCCGGACTCTTAGTTTCACGAATTGACAGGCCAAGAAATAAGACACCGAATCAAACTCCATTTGACGTTTTAGTTATTATTACATTATCGATGTCTCGTGCGCCGGTCCAAGTGTACATATCGCTGCTGTGGTATGCTCTGCTTTGATTACGTGGATTGACGCGTCACATTTCAGGAACGAAAGTCACGCAGTCAGCACGACAACTCTAGAGTTGGTCGTGGTCCAACCAGCAATTGCGGGCAATTTAAAAGAATTCTCTCCCTCTTACGCGAGTGGACGACCGATCGGACGACCTGATTCGTTGCTTCTTTGTGTTTCTATTACGTCTACGAAGAATCGACCAATCAAATTCTTCCTCTCGTCGACCGGCGGCCATACCATACGCAGAGACCGAGAATATTCAACAGGTTGAGAGATGGCTTACAACACTGCCGACAAATATGCATGCACCTTATTGCAGTAGACCCAATTTTGTAAGCCAAACAGGTTCAAGGGTTCTGCGACAAATTTTTGAACATGGAAATGCTATTATCTTATCAAGGAAGGTTTGACTGCACTAAAAGGGTGTATCCACTCCTCTCCCTCTCGAAGTTTGGAATTTACGGGTCACGAAAAGCTTGATAGAACGCCGAGACGAGACAGGAATCGTTTCTAGAGTGAAGCTATTGACGAATTTAGGGCAAGAATACTGATAGTCTAAAAGCTTTTCGTCGAATGCAGATCGTACCTGGGAATGACTTTTCTCGATATCCTTCGAGCAGGCGAGCAATCGTCCGCGATCCGGCAATCCAAGGAAAAACTGATGTCTAACCGCATTGCGACGAGCTCGTGTCAAAATTCTTACCAACATAAAGTCAAATAAAAATAGTCGTAAATATATTATAAAATGACAAAAATAAATACGTTGTCATTAAAATTGACTTTCTGAGGAGATAAAATGTTAACAAAATAATTTCTATAAAGAAACGTTTAAGACTGAGCGCAAAACTTACAGCGCCACTACTTCATTTGTGGTTTTTCTTCTTCAACCACAAGCCTAGTATCTCACCAAACCGAAACACATGCGCGCTCGGTGTGCGAGCACTGCGCGCGCTTGAATGACACGTAAGTGACGTGTATCCCCCGAGCTCCCGAAAATCGGTCATTCGGCAACCTAAAACACTACAAGTGAGTTCCTTTATGATTTCCAGATAGCGCAAAAGCTTCCACTAAACTCCCAACGAGCTTCAGGTAACAAACAGGAAGCAGTATAGCCTCTGTTTACATTACGAGTCGAACCCATCAATTCTCGCCAAGATTTTCTCGTGTTCGTTTCTTAAGACGCTACCGATTCCGCGGAAAAATTGAACGGTTATGCTTCGTGCTGAGAAACTACTGTAATATTGTTTAGACTTTAAAGTTTTCATTTTTACCAATGAATCGGGCAATTAAACACTGTCCTTTTAGATCGAACACTCCCTCAGTAGCTAAGTTGATACCTCGATTAAAATAAGTGGCCTACGTGGCACTTAATAAAAAGAGAACCACAGTCGGTGCCACATTTAGTCCGGGTTTAATGGAGCCAGTGAGAACACAGCTGTCGTCTGGGAGTCGGTTGAATTACCTACGGTACCGGCTGCACGAACCTCTAATCATAGCACGGGCCGTGACGTCATACCGTACCTGTACCTCGCTTGGAGGGATTAAAGGCCGTTCTCTCGATGGGATGTCATATTCAACGACCTGTACTTTATTTATGTTTTGTTTCTTCAGGAAATGGCGAAAGCAACGGTGTTCGTCACCGGAGGCGCGGGCTACGTGGGGAGTCACACCACGCTGGAACTCCTAAAAGCCGGTTACGACGTCGTCGTGATGGACAACTACCACAATGCTCATCCGGGTATACCATATAATGCTCTAGCGCGTAGACTTACTATGGTAAGTTACAGGTCAAGAAGGTAGCGGCAAATGCCTCTCAAAGGGATTCATATATCCCTCCGCCACCTCCGCATCCAATAGCGTCCCATCGTTTCCGTGACGTCGTGGCCGACGCGGGAGGGGGTTTTGCCTTCCTGTGAATGTTTGCTTTATCTTTCGACTTTGACTTAGCGTTGTGGAAGCCACAAGAGGGAGATTAGAATCTTCCCCCTCTGACGCAAACAAATATGACTTTTTGGTTAGGTTCCCCCTCCGATGGATACAAAGGCCACTTTCAGGGGCTCGGTTCCCTCTACGATGAATACAAAGGTCGCTTTCTTAAAACGTGGGGGTCGGAGACAAGTTGGCATCACTCTGTAGCCATTATCTATTCATTGAAGCGGAACAAGGGCGTATCCAGGGAACTATTCTTTCGACTGCGGATGGATTTGAAACAGGCGCATCACGCTTATGGGAGGAGCTTCTCCTACCTTCTTGACTTGTAACCGACTATAGTGAAACCAGAAAATATGAACACATTTCTTCTTTAACTCTCTCTCTCTCTCTCTCTCTCTCTTACTAAAACTTTTCATATAAAACCGTGTTTTTTTTTTTTCATGAACAATTAGTATACTTACTTTGAAGCATATATCATCACAATTATGACTTGCACAGTCATCAAATCGGCAGTCATTGTGGTGGACCTGCTGCTGAGCATATACTTTCTGCAACATGCATTTCACACCACCGAATTTGTTTCTCTGGACAAGAACCAGTAGGTATGATTTAAAATTGCCACCAGCACAGGACTACGATGTCATGTACAAGCCATACGTGTAAAATTGCGAGACACACAGCTAGGGGAGAGCGTAAACAGATGGACAAACACGATTCCCAGAAGTTGTCCATCCATTTATGCCCTCCCCTAAATGTTTGTTGTAAGCAACCCGCTCATACTGACTGAGAAAAACTTGATGTTTACTCTGAAACATTGGTCGATATCAATTGACACCTTATGAATTAATTGGCAGTAAGTTAGTTTTTGGCACCTGAGCTGCTATGCCAAAGGTCTTAGTCGATCATTCACCCCAATTACCAGTATCTATATAGTTCATTCTAAACCCCTACTTCTCTGTTGAAACACAGGAGATCAAATATAGGGGCATCGAGTGCTTTGCCGTACAGTGATTTAGAAAAATTAGCTTTCGTGCCTCAATTCATTGCTTCAATTTTCATTGAAGGTGTAGTACTTTCATTTAACCTTATGAAATTTTGAGGCATAGCTCCGTTTCTGCAAAAAACTAGAACACCGTCCTTGACATTTTCAAGGTCAGGCGGAGGCAGAGTGCAATATTAAAGGGGCACTGACACCGACAAAATTAATTTTTTATTTTTTGCCAGGCGATTCATTATGGTGTCAGAAGACTGCCCTATCAATATTTTGCTACAACGGCACGTATATTTTTAATAAAGTAAAAAAACGCAACTGCTCGAAACCGAAACTGGACTGGGGAGGAAGAAGAAATATAGAGGAGGAGAGAGGTGGCGGAAGTCACGTGGCTGTGATATTTTTTTCCCCCAAACAACGCATTTGCAGCTTTTTAGAAGCCACAAAAAATGGATATCATATTTCTTTTCGATTTTTAATATTGTGTGCGTGCCTTTGATGACCTACGACTTTGATTATATTTGGTGGTTGTGTCTAAACCATGAAAAACGGCACGTGGCTACGGAGATAAGAGCGAGCGTGACTCAAACCGGCCAGTTCTCGAACAGAACTGGCCGGTCAGAAAGAAAACGAATTTTGAAGCGCTAATTGTTTTCTGGGTAGTTCAGCTCTCATATGTAATGTACAAATAAAAACCTTGGCAAGCATAAATACTCTGTCAGTGTCCCTTTAAAGGGACGAAACGTAAAAAAAATATACAGTTCGGAGTGGCCTTCTGCAGTTTTCTGTGTCCTGAATTTTACTATACACTGAAGTGGGGAGCAGGCAAACATACAACCATTCATTTTAGAAAGCAAAGTTTTAGAAAGAACATTGCCACTGTCCACGATTTGTCAAGGGCATCACCACGACAACGAATTACCAATCCAGCTGTTGCAGATGCGCCCCTAAAAAGCAGTCCGTGTTAGGGCGTGCACTTTGTTCATGGAACAGTAAGAAGCAATTAGCAGAATGAAATCTGTTCTCTGTTTTCTATTGCTCTACATTCTCTCTACATTTTGCAAAACCCTACATTTTTCTGTCGCTCTACATTTTGCGAAGCTCTACAAGTTGCAAAGCCGAGGTGGAGGCAACGACAAATGTGAAACATTGGAGGCCAACAATAATTTATGACCCTTGCATTGACTAAAGGAGACAATTTAAAACACCTCAAGACCCTTTTTTATTTTTTTCATTAAACGCTTACGAAGACTTTTTATATTATCTCACTTCCCCCAAGCCTCAGTCAGAACTTCTGGTATTTAACATTCCTGTGGTGTGCGTAAGAGTGGCAAGAAATCTACAACTGTAACAGTATTAAGCTTGTAGATGCCTCCAATAGAAAAAAAATAAAAAATTCTGAAACTGCTGCAGCTGTGCAATTTTTGTCGTGCATACCGAGTTTGCAAGCGACTTTCCTGTTAACTGGAAGCTTTGGTTGGCAAACTAACATATCTGCAGTTTCAAGCAGTTTGGTTGCCTGCTCAGATAACCGTGTTCCTCAGCTGTATGCTTTATCAGGGTCAGATAGCGAGCGTGTAAAGAGCTCTTTCGAAGATGCTTCAGAGTCTATTTTCTATGGCTACGTCTTGGAGGGAAAGTCCAGGGAAGGCACCTTTTAATCTGATCTGTGAAAGACAACAAATTGTTTCAGTGTTAGGATATGATATGGAATAAAACAAAAATGGAAGAAACAGAGCCTCGAACAAGGTACTTTTGGCAGTGCATTTTTGTGTGTCATGGAACTCCCCCTGGTAAAGTTGTGATATGTTCCACTACAGCTTGGCAAATATGTTTGCCAAGCTGTAGTAATAGACCGATCTCACCAGCTAGTTTGGGTACGCCACCGCTGTCGACATGCATCGTGGGAGCTGTAGTCTTTCTGCACGCGCGACAACCCTGCTGGAGGTCTGCGCGAGCAGAGCACGAGGCGGCATGAGCTGTTCTCGTCAACTGAGCGTCTGCCTCCTACAGTACTACAGTTATGGCGGCGTCACGCATGTGTGGAACAGCTTGTTGAGATCGGTCTGTTGTCTTAGAACATCCTAAGATCAGATGTCTCAAATATAAAAAAAAAAAAATGAGCAACTAGTATTTTTTTTATTTCTTTTACATATTTTTAATATCAAGTTGAAAAGGCTATTGAACAAGCTTTCAGTCACTCCATCCACATCTGTGTTCCCCCTTTCCTTTTTCAGATAGACAGGCTCTAATAATATGTTTTGAACATACTAGCTTTTCTCATATCAGGGGATAATGCTACTACTGCATTGCCCATTAAAGTAGTGACACAAGGGTTGAAAAAACAACTATTCAATTGTCCAGAGTGACTAATGAGATAGTTCAGTGTAGTTCATAATAGAGGATACCATACAACTGGGATTTGAAAGAGCTATACTCAAATTGAGTTGCATCAATCTCCCGTGCTGCGGTGCAGAGATGGAAGGCTTCAGAAACCTTCCAAAATGATTACTGCATTCCCTTGGACCTATCTAGTTTATTTGTTAGTGAATCGATCAAAGAAGCTACTTTATTTTCTTCTGCACTTAAGCGCAACACAATACACTCTCCCTTACCAGGGTTCAAGTACTGATGACGGCTCACTTAATTGTGCCAGTTGGTGCGCAATGTTGTGCCGAGTAGTTTATAATCGGTTGTGACCATAAAAATACTTGTTTTTTACTCTATGCTTTCCCCCGACTTGCGAGTGACTAGCCGCTTGCAATCTGTACTTTGTTAGTCACATGCTTCTATGGATTCACTTTTTTATGTACAAGACTTGTTTCTTAGCTATCTGGTGCCACACCATATTGATTTATTAAATTGGCTATACATGTCTTATTAGTGATTTTTTTTTTTTTTGTTGCTACTGAGCATTGCTGCAGGTTGCTGGGGTCTTCTTGGGTAAAATCTGTTGACTCCCCCCCCCCCCTATAATTGTTTTGCATTTGTTTAGACAGCAGGAAGTTAACCTCATTGGGCATCCGGTGTCTTGGCTGTATAGATTTGACATTTAGCCAGTGTAGCAAGTACAATCACATGCATCACACATTTAACTGTACTGTAGTGATACACGACATTTCCACCCTTACTCGAAGAGTTCAAGTAAGAATTGCTATTATGCCCACTCGCAGCCAAGGACGGCAAGATGCCAGAGAGTCTGCGGAGGGTCCAGGAGCTGGCAGGAGGGAAGCCGATCACCTTCTACAAGGCTGACCTGTTGGATCAGGACGGCATCGACGCCATCTTCCAGAAGGCAAGTCCGCTGGGCTTCTTTCAAAGCCCGGCTGAACTAGCGGGGTTAAAGGCGGCCCCAAGTTGTATGAGGACACGTCCCCAGTGTGGACACTCCCGGTGCATGCTTCGAGGTCCAATTCGAATGGCATTGAGCGACGTCGATCCTTGCTTCGAGAGACCGCAACTGCTTTCGACATGGACCAGCGGTGCACGGGCGTGCATTTCTGTGGTCACGGCTGCATGCACGTTAAAGGACCACCAACACCCCAGAACAAAATTATCTTTTCGCATGGAAACGTTTTAGTATGGTGCCAAGGCAACATCCAAATAATTTGTCGCTGAAGAGAGGCACAGTCGCTGAAGAAAACAAATGAAGTCACTGAAGCCAGCTGACCATCTGAGCATGAATAAGTACCTTTGCGGAAACCCTTGAAGGATGTGCATCACATAGTTGTACTACACTGATGAAATTGCCCTTCCACGGTGGCGGCATTGAGGCAGATCAACTTCACGCTATACTATATAATCGTCCATACATCAAACTTGTCTTTCTCATATGAAGTGGAGTTGTTTTATTGATGTTGAGCTGATCCTGTGAACTCTGGTGTAACTCAACTGGCATCTTGCATTTCCCACAGCACAAGTTTGACTGCGTGATCCACTTTGCTGCGCTCAAGGCCGTGGGCGAGTCCTGGCAGATCCCGCTGGACTACTACAGGGTCAACCTGGGAGGGACCCGTCAACCTCCTCGGAAGTGGGTCCTTCTTGCTACATGAATTAGTTGCTACACAAACTAATCCAACATGTGCGTTACAGTGCAACAACGTCTCATCGATGAGACGCAAAGCTAAATGTTATTGCCGGTCAGGGTGAGGTGGGAAGGGGATTTGTTGACTGTCTGACATCAGGCTCTTTGTTTATGGACAAAGTGTGATTATATGCACGACGTTTCTGCCATGAACACATTCTGCCAAAACAAAGGCATTCCTTTCACGATACAAGGAGCTTGCCGATCCCTTGACTCTCTTTTAAAACTGTCGCGTTAAAGCATAGCCTTCTGCACAGGAAAAAGCCAGCACCATCATCGTCAAATCCGGCCGCCAAAACTAGGGAGACAAAACAAGACAGAAAGAATATTTCAAAGGTGGTGCCCTCTCGCATCCACGGGCACTTCACAAAGCTCTCCTCTTTTATTGTTTTCTTATTGCAAAAAAAAAAAAAAAAAGTTGCCATTTTTTTCATTTACGATTTACTTTCCTTTTTCAATTCATCGGTGCATCTTCCTACCCACCTCCTACTCCCACTAGGAGAGGGGGTAAGCCATAGAGGGAAGTATAGAGGTAGCCATATTTTTGGTTCGTTTCTCCTACAAAATGCAAAAAGATAAGAGAGGCGGTTCGATTGCACGGCCGCTGGGATGCCTGCATGATCTTCCCTCTCATGCTGCCTTCGGAATAGCTCCTCCTCCCTCTTTTGCATCGACTGGTGGTCTATTGTTCCGACGCGAAAAGGCGCAGGCTTTCACCTTGTGTAGGAGGTATGCTTAAAGAGGCTGTGCAACGATATTCGCTTGGAATGTTTTCACCTTACACAAGCTTACTGGCACTATTGAGACCCAAGGGCACTCGCACGCAATGCCACTGACCAAGAAACTTTTTTTGTTGCGGCGTAACTTCGAAGACAAAGCGAGAGTTTCCTTTCACTCTTTTCTTCGCAAAACTTGATGACTAACTGGGGGATCGCAGTAGTCCCCAATGACGATATTTGGATGCGGCTCGTAGGTTGGACCCGAGCATTGCGTGAGCACTCGATTTCGGCCCGTTATAGTAATCAATAGCTCGACAAGCATTCGGGTAGTGGCCCGTTATCCAGTCGCTGCATTGACGACAATAGCCGAACCACAACAGTGTTTGGAACTCAGCGCTGTGCTTTGCCAATCCCAACGCGTGGGTGGGTATGATGAACAGGGGCGGCATATAATCGGATCTAAATCACGCAGCCGCTTGTTCTAACTGCAAATTAAAAAGGTGGACGCTGCTTTTTTTTTTTTTTCCAACTTCTATTGCATGTGGTGAAAAACAAACTCTTGTTTTATAGGTCATTAATGTCAGGAATTTGTTCAAAACGATATTTGCACAAAGTGCGAAAATCGTTGCGTTGCACCTTTAAAGATTCTTTGCTACGCTAATTAGAACTGCCTGCATTGAATCTGCACCAGGTGATGAGGAAGCACGGGTGAAGCGGCTCATCTTCTCGAGCTCGTGCACGGTTTACGGGGTGCCCCAGTACCTCCCGCTGGACGAGGACCACCCAACAGGACAGCGCTGCACCAACCCTTACGGCCGCACTAAGTATTTCATCGAGGAGGTGCTGAAGGACCTCAATGCTTCCGAAAAGGTGCCTTTCCCGATGGTTTTTGGAGAAAGACTGTAGCTGGTCCCAATCTGTGTTCTGTAAGTGTCGGACCGTTGGTATGTCTCGGTGGTACCAGGTGTGAGTAGACCTCTTGCCAAAGTACTCAAGCACCAAGGAGTATGCCGCGAATGTAGTCGCACGTTCTGGTGTTTGCTAGCGCGGTAACTGAAGTGGAAATCTTAAAACTACCAGCACTTCGCATGCACGTTTGTCAATAACTGCTGTTTTACACGGATAAAGCGGGTGCATGTACCATGCCCCTAAAACTCAATGCCACGATGCGGTTATTTAGATATTGATCTATCGTCGGCCTCTCAAAGCTAAATTGGTCATTACAGCAGCTGGAATGTCTTCCAGGATGGGTTCTGATAGGGGAATCAAAAGTTTCATTGCATAGCTCGATCGGTAGGTTTGGAAATAGTGCTAAAAGAGCCAAAAACGGACCATCTCATGGCAATGCTAAGTTTGGGGGAGCAATCTACTTACCTACATTTTCGCGCATTTCCCTTGGATCTTAGGTAATTTGGCAAAAGGTATATTGACGGTGCCGTACTGCCCGCTGTCGGTATGTGCCACTCTTTCGTTTGGAATAGTAACGAAACAGCATGTAACCCAAATGGGATTTGCTCGTCGTATCACGAACAAAGAGTGTCGTGCCACACACGGGCCAGAACGAGTGGCCTTGGAAGGTGACTCGCGTCACGCGAGAACATGTGAAGCCAGATCCCTTTCTGGGATTTTCTGTTTGGTGCTTTATCTTTCATAGCAAATATGAAAGATATTAATCCAAAAAGAGATTTTTTTTTTCTTCTTATCTTCCAAGAATTAAATTTTGTGGCAAAACTTGAGGGATACCTCAAGGTTTCGGACCATTTACGGTTATAAGCTGCGCTTACTGGAACGAAAATAGGGGTTTCCATCAGACGTTTGTTTGTTTAGGTGAAAGGGTCAGTGGCATGCCAAAGTGACCTCCCATTCCTCCGCATTTCTGCAGGGGTGGACGATAGTGCTGCTGCGCTACTTCAACCCCGTGGGGGCGCACGAGTCTGGCGACATTGGGGAGGACCCCAGGGGACGCCCAACAACCTGATGCCCTACGTGTCCCAGGTGGCCATCGGAAGGCGCTCCGAGCTGTCCGCCTTCGGCAACGACTTCGACACCCCCGATGGCACGGGTCAGTGCGGTCGTTGCATGCTGCCATCTGCAGATTAAAGGGGCGGTGCAACGATTGTATACTTTCAGTAAATACTGCTTAGAATTAATTCTTGCTGTTTGTAACTTCCAAAACATGCGTTAGTTCTTCTCTCCAAGCAGAGGCAGTTGCAGAAAAACACTTATTAGAGGAGGAGCAAAACGAGCAGCGTTCACTACCTTAATTCACAGCCAGAACAAGTGGCCACGTGATCTGGGGATGATCATATGCCGCTACCCACACGGTTCTCGACTTATCGTCACGAGCCCAAATCAAGTGCTCACGCAAATGCCAGCCTCCAATCTACAAGCCGCATTGTAATATAGCGTTGCACGGAAGTCGCCACCATAAACTACACACCAACACCGCGGCCCCTGCCATATCATCAGGTTTTCCGAAGGGAAGACAGAAAAATGATGTCTGCTTTTATCCTCGAAATTATCCGGCAGCAAGGAAGAGTCTTTCCAGGGCAGCAAGGAAGAGTCTTTCCAGTGGCGTCACACATGCGAACATGCTTGGGTCCCACTAGTGCCGGCAAGCTTGCATAAAGTAGAAAAAAACATTCTAATTCACTATTGTTGCACTGCCCTTTTAAAAGACAGAGTTTGAAGTGTCCATGCCTTAACGTCGTTCCGTCGTCTGCTTCCAGGAGTGAGGGACTATGTGCACGCCGTCGATCTCGCCAAGGGCCACGTCGCGACCCTCGACAAGGTGGTGGCCGGAGCCCCAGCGGCTGCAGGGTACGGACATGCTGTGAGGTTCATGCGTCTACGTGCGTTGCGATTTGGTTTGTCCCCGCTCTAACGTATATGCAGCCATTCTCGTTTCCGACAAAAATAGCTGTGAAGGGACTGACGTCGTACGACGAGGAGGTCGAATTTCTGCACAAGTTCAGTCGGAGGTACGGTTCCCAGAATATGTCTTTGACCGGTGTGTCCAGCGTCCCATCCCGCCCATAGATCGAAAGTAGTCCCGAGGTTGCAACAGACGGCATCTGTTGCCACTTGGGCACAGCATTACACCCATATGACGTCATCGGGCGGAAATAGACCACGTTTGAGGGCGCAGAAAAGATACCCGTCAAAGAGGCGTTCCTGGCACCATAGTCAGAAGCGCCGCATCGCCAAGAGCTATGATTTACTAGAGTAGTCCGTACAAGAAGCTCGGTAGGGCGATTTGGAGACTTGGCAACCGTGGTTCTATGTGCACTTTTTTCAGGCCTTCAACCTGGGCACGGGCCGGGGCTTCTCGGTGTTGGAGGTGATAGCGGCCTTTGAGCAGGCCTCAGGGGCCAAGATTCCTTACCGGGTGGTGGAGAGGAGGCAGGGGGACGTCGACCAGCTCTTCGCCATGCCCACTCTGGCTACACAGGAGCTCGGATGGAAGGCCGAGAAGTCCCTGCTCGACATGTGTAAGTCAGCAGGAGCTTGGCATCGGCCTGGCTCCCCGTCGGATGCCGCGATATGCGCTCTTGACTAGGGGTGTCGCAAACTTGTTCGACCCCACACCTCGCCACTCCCTGCCTTGGGACGGCATTCGTGGGAAGTGTGATCCCATAGGCAAAATGAAGTCTAGTCTAATCAATCAATCACACCGGTGTGATTACGCAGGAACTCACAAGGTTGAGAAGTGCCTGCTCGACAATAATAAGTCGGCAGGAGCTCGGCGTTGGTCCGGCTCCCCATCGAAAGCTATGATGCATGCTTTGTCCAGTCAGTGGGAAGGTGAGGATGGTAGGGAGGAGTTTCAGTTGTCCCACCTTGGACAACATCTTGTGCACCTTGAGTGTACGTGCGGGACGTAAGCACAACAGAAGGTGTGCAGCGCATGCTGGAGGCCAGACATTCAGAAGATACGTCCTGCAATTTTTATGCTCTCGGTGACAAATGTTCTACTTCCATTCGAGGTTGCAGCAAAAGAATGCCACAGGGCAAGCATGTGAAAAAATTTGATAGCAGATGATAGAGGTAGTGTTTCAGCATTGCCGCCGACAGGCAACAAAGACATTTGTCATGCGGCTCATCCCTGCAAGCAGAGTTGGCTAAATGCTTGCCTCTGCTTTATTAGCACAGGCACTCGCGTGGGTAAGGAATTTTCTAAACCCATAAGCTTGAGCTTGCGGCAGCACTGCATAGAACTTCGTGAACTGAAGAGGGATTTTGCCCTTGAAGTTAGGAACTTCTGTTGCTTAAATGTTGCTGACACTGCTGATTTTTTCTTTGCAGGCAAGGACATGTGGAACTGGCAGAAGAAAAACCCCAATGGATTTCTAGAAGCGGACCAAGCCTGATAGATCCAGATCGCGTTGTTTTTTGTACCTCGACGACAGCCGTCCCCGCGATCCTTCCGTGTCGCCAAAGAATGTACTGAAAGCAATCCCAGGAAGCACCATGGTCTGCCTGGTCTTGCCAGTTTGTAGCAGAGCCTTTTTTATGCGTTTCAGTCTCGTTTGTACATGTTTTGTTGCTACGCTTGGTTGTGCTAGTCAACTAGTCAAAACCGCGCTTATGTTCTAGTCCCCCGTCCGAACTTTGTTACGCCAAATCCATAAATGTAGCGTTACCTTTTTATCTGTACGCCGCACACTTTTTGGCGGGTGCAAGGCTTTTTTTTTTTATTGTTTGTCGTTATGCGGTGTGCCAGTTATGTTCAACTTATTTACACGATGTTACACTTTGGTTCCTGTTGTTTCTTTCTGAAGAGCCCTATTGCCGATCTCCCAAAAATACCCCGTATATTTTTGCAATAAAGTAGCGTTTGTTTTTGTACTGCGTTGCCCGGTTTGTTCCAAGTGTGGTACACTCTCCTCAAGTCACTGTCAGACCTCTGCGTTGGCGCTCTGAAGGTCAGTCCAGAATAGGGACATACCCTAACAAAAACAACAAACTAGTGTTAAGTTGACTTCACAATGGCAATACAACTGCAACTTTTAGGTTCATGGAATGTTGTCATTTGCGAGGCTCAGCTCTTTTTTGTGGCTGTTACGCCCCTTTAGTTCATTCTGAGATGCTTCCCGACATTTTACATCGCTCGGATGCAAAGGTGTTTCAGGGAGGGACTGTGTGCATGTTTTAGGATAACCCTTCCGATTATTTTGGTTCTAGCTTCAGGAGAGGATTTGACGAAAAGCGAATATTCTTAGATTAAATGGCACCTGCATACGGAGCAAACGCTGAATTACAGGCAGAGCACCCGACACAACTCAAGGTCTAGGAGCATGCAACTAGACCTAAACTCGGAGGGGCCACCTCGTCAGCGATCTAGTCGCACGACCGGTCGTGCATCAAGCCTCCCACAACTGCCGCTTGTTTACACTTTTCATCTGTGCCGAATAATAACCGTAAAATTTGGCCGGCTACTCCATTATTATTTAACAAGAAAACACTCAAAATGCTGCTAACCAAAAATTATAAAATATGGTAAAAAAAAAAAGCGCTGATTTTACTGTAAGCCTGTTAGCGTCCATGCTTCTGTGAGCGCGTTGAACCATGCCCGGTGAGGTGAGTGAGCGGGCGTTTACACGTGAATTGAAGACTTCCGCTCAGAAGGAACTACGGTCACGAATGACTGACCAGCGAAGCATCTTGGTCGA
Source organism: Ixodes ricinus (assembly GCA_037355805.1). Taxonomy (NCBI): domain Eukaryota; kingdom Metazoa; phylum Arthropoda; class Arachnida; order Ixodida; family Ixodidae; genus Ixodes; species Ixodes ricinus. Next base: position 7,468 of record JAZHYW010070356.1, on the reverse strand, counting down.
TTCGAACTTGCAGACCAGGCATCCTTTGAGCGCTGTTACTCGGCAACCTACGCGAGCCTTGCGCAGGAGGCTCCGCTGAAGCCAAAAGGAAAATAATCGGCAGAACTCGTCCGGGACTGATTATCTACGTTAATGCAATACTTGAACGGTGCGGAGTTATGCGCGTTCGTCAGGTAGCCGCCACACTCTAGATGCGCGCAGCCCACTTTGAGGCGATCGAATTTGCTGACACTTTGCACAGCCCCGGCACGATCTCCGCAGCCCAGCACGTGCTTTGTGTCACTTAGGAAGACGAGTAAGCACGCGCTGTACGCACAGAACACTCGAAATGGTACCGACCAGATTTCTGGCGTCTCAGCATAGTCTCAACTAACGGTACTTAACGTTGTTTATATCTACCATAGGACACGCACAGCGCGGTCACATACCGACGGCGCCGCGTCAACCGAGCCATTCCGCTCCGTGAGGCTGAGCATGGCCTACATCACCCTCCCGAAAGCGCGCGAGTGTGTGTTAGCTGCCGTGCTCAGCCTCACGATAGCCTGTGCTCGTGCTGACCGCGCAACTGTGTGCAGCCGCATGCCCCTATGGTGAGGATGAGTGAGCGAGCCGTTTAGACGATGCAGTTGGAATGACCTGCGCTTCATAAGCTCTGTGGTTATGCGCGACTGACCAGCTGATCAAAGGGTCAACGGTTCGAACTCAGCAGCGCCAGGTCTTTTCCATTTGTATCGACCTGCGGCGTATGAGCCTCGGTGGCCAGACCTACGTGGATATGACGAAAAGGCGTCGACGTATGCAAAGAACGCGATTCGCATTAAAATTTCGGGTAGGCATGTCGAGGCCAACCCAAAGAAGGTCACCGGTGGCACCACCTGGGATCGACATCGACTAAGTGAGGGTTCAGTGTAACATTTCCGTTCGTAGTCTGGTTTATTCATATTTGTTGCCTTAAACCTGCGTGGTAAAGTTACTTCGAATTTCATAAAACTTTTGAATACTGCGTGTCCTGAAAGTTTGATAACAGTGATTTTTTTCAACGTAACAAGTTAAAATATTTTTCTTACCTTTCAAATTCCTTATTTCGACCTTTAAACATTGGGTTTGAGAAAAGATTGAGGTAACCATAATTAAAGTGCAATTTCCGAAATTATCACTTCGAATGAATTGAAGCACCACAAGTCGCTGCCCATTTACATTTGAAGAACTCGCATATATTTAATACAAAAACCATAGATTGAAAACAATGTAAGAACAAATTTTCTCGTTGCTCCAATGAGCCAAAAAGACAAGCAACAGTTCACCCTCTCATTCATATATCGTACACCAACTTCGGCTGCAGACGCACCAATTCGCGTTGTGGGGGACTCCATAGGAGACAGCCTAGCCCCATTTTATACAATAAAACCTCTCCACGGTGAAGTCTGTTCCTCGGGGAAAAAAAAAGTATTCTATACATCAGTGCCCCTCCCTAATCGGTATCCCAAACACCTAAACCGACATTACCAGCTTACTTCACCATATAGCCATGTTTCGTTAATATGGACACGAGCTCGCTTCCTCCCAAAAATTGCCTATTATGCGAGTCATCCGTTATAACGCAACAAAAATGCACGTATTTCCTCGGTTCATACCCAAAAGTTTTCTCTATATACCAGCGGGGTAGCCATATTAAGAGACATGTCTGTCACACCTATATCTTTACCGTAACGGTAAATGCCGACGACTCGTGAAACGTGGGGTGTGGCTTACCGCGTTTGCGCCTCGATTCTTTCTTCGACGTTCTTACCGGCCACTTCCGCAATCTCGCTCGGGACCTGCCACACTCCGTATTTACACCGTACGTTTAGAGGCAAAGGAGGATCAGTCGGTGCACCGCAAAGTTTCCGAAGCCGTCTCGCTCGAAAACTCGGTGGTACAAAACGGCGCGCGGACGGGCCCTCAGGTCTTTGCGGGCTGCATCTTGAGGAGGCGGCGTTGAAGCCGTCCCCGGCGTGTCTGCCGACCAGGCGCAGCATGGCCCGCTTCCTGGTGCCGGCCTCGGACGACTGCAGCTCGTACAGGGTGCACACGTTGAAGAGGAAGCCCTCGTGGAGGCACAGCGACGGGTCCGTGCGCACCGTGGCCTCGAGCAGGGACACCGAGTCTGCCAGGCGGCCCAGGTACAGCAGGCACACTGCCATGTTGTTCACGAACTGGGACGAAAAGAAGGGAAGCGCGTGCCCGTCGAGGTCGCGTCCCGTCCGAAACGGTGCGCCGTACGCCGCAGGGTCTCCGTTTCAACCGGACGGTTCGGGTACGGTGCCTAGAGCGAGTCTCTGACCGGCACGTTAACCGCGTCTTCAAAAGTGGTCCCACAATTTCCGCCCGACACGTCGCAAGACTGTCTGCCGTCGCCTGCCACGAGCCCAGCGACGGTACGGTGGCGGAAGTGGACGCCCGTTCTTCTGTGGATCCGCCCTCTGGATTCACGGTCTGCGGAAGTTTAAAGTCCGACGACCAGTTCGCACTTTCCAGTTTTCCTCCTTTCCTCCTCTCCCCCTTCAACCTTATCCACTGTTGCCTGTTTCCTCCTCCTCCATAGTGAGAAGGATCTTCTGCCTTGCAGAATCTCGAGTCTGGTCGTTCGGCCTTCAAGTGACCAGGAGCCGGAGCGCCACGGCGACGCTTGCGTTCGCTTCATGCTTTTTTGCCGAAACTTCCACAGGTTGATTGCCGAGACCGCGACGTCCGACAGCACAACATGCCGTTGGACGTGGTACGTAACTACTTTGGGACCGCTTTAGATACTTGGGCGGAGTGGGACGGTAAGCACGCCATTCGAGGACATGTTATAGGCGCCGTAGTTTAACTGGATGGTTTGGGCTGGCCTGTTAGGTTTCATTGTGCTCTTAACGATTTCTGAATAGACTGACTGGATGATTTGTTACGAGGCACTTAGGCGTTCAGATACCGTATTTATTTGAAAATGGGTCGACTTCTTTAATGATCAGATCTGTGAGTCTTCTTTCCCGCAGAATCCACCGAGATCAACCCCTAGGACTTGCAAAAGGAGCCGGCGAACAGCCAAGCACAGGTAACGTTCAGAATTTTAAAAAAAAAGTGTGATCCACACAGATCTCATTTCGGCGTTTCCATGTTATCGGTGCCTCGTCATTCGTCGGGCCTCTCCCGTGAATCGCAATGATTGGCTCTTCTGCAGCGTTGCAGAGAAATACACGTGGCAGGCATTGTTCATTAAAAAGGTCCACCCATTGTCGAGTATATGTGGTAATTAAAACGGGACTCAACCAGATGGTCTTTGCTTTGTTTTGAGCCCGATCGTGTTTGATGCTCCATTATCAATTAAGACTCTAGTTACTGAAAATTTTGTCACCTGTACATAGGAAGGACATGAAAGCCTTTCCATGGATTGAAAGGGACTACTTTCAGAAAAGCAGTATATATATTCCGTTTCATGATAACTTGGCAAACTGTGGAGGCTACGGCCCCCGCGACTCAATGAGAGCGTCGCAGCGAGGCTACGTGACATCACGTCACGGGAGCGTGTGTGTTACTGTGCCAAGGAACCGACTGTCGTCTGCTGGGCAAGAGTCGTCTGCCGTGAAACCCACCAGCTTTGGATGAACGTCCACTGCCTCGACAATGCTGTGCCGCTGGAGTAGCGAGCTCTTCAAGAACAGTTTAAGAGGCAACCATATGCTCAATTTACCCACGAGTCTGTGGTGGGTATAGCCTAAGTTCGTTATAACAGACCTGATTTGACCAAGATTTCGGTCTGTTGTAAAAGGAGTATGTTGTACGCAGATATGAAGTTGAGTCAATGGTATGTAGAGGAAAACCAACCTAAACGTCACAAATCGGTATGTTATATCGAAATGTCTGTTGTAACCAGGTCTGTTGTGATGAGCTTAGACTGTACTAATGCCAGGGTGATGTTTTGAGTGGAAGTGGTCGATTACACGGCTGCAATCGCCAACAACCACGGCGCTACAAGAAGAAAGAAAATTGAGAGCGGATACAGAAGTGGCATCACTTCTTTGGTTTAAATATAACTGAAACTTATTACTTCGTCAATGTTTATTCCTTCTTTTTTATATATTCTCGATAAAGATGGAATCGTGCGAGTTCAATTGTTGTTAAAGAAAAAGAAACCTAGAACTACTTTTTGTCGCAAACGCGCTGTTGCTGTGGCGGTAATAAGGCCTGGGTGGCCTCGACCATGGAGTGTTATCACGTGACTTGCTTCGGCGCTCTTATTGGGTCGCGAGGGCCGCAGCCTCCACAGTTCGCCTAGTTATCGTGAAACGGAGTATAAAGAACAATGGATGAGACGACAAAGATTGTTGTTCCGTTGTTGATTGCCATAGTAGACTAAACTAACTCCCACTAAAAACTGAATTGCATAAGGGAGTAGAGACATTTGATCCTTCTCGCTTGTGAATGTGCGAATGTAAACTAGAAAATAGTTACGTATAAAATATTTAATATCCGAGACATTCACTGAACCAGTCTAACACAATGTATCTACATATCAATTCTATTCTACACAAGTCACAGAACTGCAGTTTTCTTTTCTTCAAGACTGGATGAAAAGTGGAAAAATAAAACAAACTTACTAGTGGGTTTTTGGGCTGAAGCTTGCTGGCCTCTTCATAGAAGTGGTAAGCATCACTGTAGCTGTTCTGTGCCAGTGCCATCATGCCCCTGGAGTAAAAGTATGACTCGAATCACAGTGAGTTCACACGCTGAAATGCCTCTTTGCCAAGTTAAAAACACTGCACCTACATTAGCTCAGTTAGGGTGGTTAGCTGATGCCCCAGTGAATCTCGCAGCCTTTCATTCCTGGCCAAATTCAAAATTGATATGTGGGCTTTGCGGCCCATCACCGCAAAAAAGAACACACGCTCGGCGTGCAAGCCACACTCGCGCTCAAGCGGCCGGCAGTCGATGGCCGGCTGCCAAAGTAAAAGGTGCTGTTTCTGATATCTGTCTCGTTGGTCCTTCTTGCGGGTGAGCAGTAAGCCTACAATACTAACAAAAGAAGAGACCTCCGAAACAATTTTAGAGCGCAGCTCTTAGGCGACCGTTTCCGCGTTTCGCAGCATTGCCGTCAATGTCGGCGTAACCACCCCACTAAATATAGCAGGAAATTGAATTGGTGTTGAGGTCACGTGATGTCAAATTTCCCGCAAATCTAGCGGAGAATCTGAATTTGCACATGGGTGACGTGACGTCATTTTCCCCGCTAAATTTAGCGGGGTAACTGAATTGGTGTTGAGGTCACGTTACGTCAATTTCTCCGCTAAATTTAGCATGAAAAATTCCCCGCTAAGTTTAGCGGGTTAAGGAGGACGAGGGGAAGGTACGGAGAGGCAAACACTCCCTCTGTACCCTTCCCTCCTCCTCCTCAAGAGCTGCACTCTAATTTCACATTACAGAGATTTGTAAACGTCTCATTTTTTCTCACACTCCAGAGTGGTTAAAAGGACAAGAAAGAATTCCTTTGGCAGAGGGAATTTCAATTCTCAATGGAGGTTTCGGTACAAAGGAAAAGGCAGAAGGTGAGCGTTACAAAACTGCAAGTTTTACAAAAAAATAACTAACAAATATTTTAAAAACTATTATGTGTTGCACTGATAAGAAACTTGGCTATACCAAAACTATTTCTCTAAATGGGACCCTTACACCTCGCACCTGCGCAGGGAAGGCATTTACCAAGGGCACACATTCCCCACAATGCTTTCCAGAACTCTTGAAGTGACTTATGGTTTATGTTTATGAATGAAGGGGGTGGGAAAGTGGGGTGTGGGGTATTAGAATGTCTGTGCTGAGATGAAGTCCTATTTAGCTCTTGAGGAAACTCCGGAATCTCGCACACGGCTGGCGGCTGATTTTTCTAAACGTGTGCCCACAGACCTGCCTGGAAGATGTGTTTCCCCACATGCACCGCAGCGTTGTGGGAAAGCAACCGCCGCGGCAAGGAATCGCTTCCCCGCAGTGCAACCGTGCGACGTGGGGAAGCACTCTCATCGGAGCTCGAACACTCAATAGCCCGCCCTAAAATTTCTTTTTAAAAAAATTGTAGACGAGAGCATCCGGAATTTTTGTATAAACAGTGCTAAGTGGTTCAAATCTCGAGTTAAATATAAACCGACACCTTAAGCTCATGTTTGGGAGTCTTAAGTATCCCCCAGACTCACTTGTTGATGAGGACTTCCAGTCGCCCTTCCAGCCCCATGTTGTAGTACAGCAGCTCGGCCTTGTGGAAGTGGCTCTGTGCCATATCCACATCTCCAAGCTGCACTCCCAAGGATTGAACAAAGAAAACACAAATAAGCACTCTGCCCCAACAATCCCTTTGGCACAAGGAGAACAGCGTCACAACTGCTGTCCATTCCGAAAAAAGTCTTGCTGGGCGACACTTGCCGCCACCGTCGATTAATTTAAAATGGCAAAAAAGTTTAAATAAACATTTTTTTTAGAAAATGGTTGTTCTAATGTTTGGATACATCTAAAAATCGTTTTGCAGAATATTATCAGCGTACACAACTAGAAAATATGAAAAATGCTTCAAGAATTCTCACCTTCTGTGAACATCCAATAGGAACATTCAAACTTCAAGTGCCTTTTTTTTCTGTTCGTACTTGCTTTAATAGTGCCGATGCCTTACGGACAGCAGTTTTCTGAAGTTTGTCTCGTTGCCTTAACAACTTTGGTTCCATTTTAATTAGGAAGAATGGAGTTATTTACTTTCTTAGTTAATGACCAAGTCTATTTTCTATGCTGGGATTACGAATTTTCTTTTAGACTTGTCATATTCTCAGAAGAGATTCAAAATGGCATCGCCACACAAGTGAGGTCGAGATCCTTGTGAACACAGTCCCCTTAAAATTTCTCATATTTTTCCAAAATGTTTAGCACAAACAGAGGACATCATTAAATCAAACCAGTCTTCCATAACTGAGGTTCTTGTAAAGATATAAAATATTTGATAGTATATTTGGAATCTGCAAGACACATGGTGTCTGAATGTATTATATAATAAATATCCTTTGGCAAATACGCAAAAAAACCTAAAGACCACCACCTTGCCTGAAGGCCAACTTCAATGTCCACATTTCAAAACCTCACGGAAGTTCCAAAACCGAAGACTTAAAACGCGCTGCTGCATCAGACACTTGCCTGGAGGTATATCCTGCCAATGGCCGAGTAGAGTTGCGCCTTCCGTCCGCTGTTCTTTTCCAGCAGGATCCTCGCCACTTTGATGGCCACCACGAATCCTGCCGACCAATGGGAACAGTCACGTGACATACAGGCATGCGAGCACATTTAGACAATATCATTAAGTGAACCGCACTGCCGGCCATCGTATTCCTATAAAGAGTTTTAGGCCTGGAACTTCTCCTTGAACAGTTAAGGGAATAGTAAACACTGAGCTTAACAGGCTACTACAACCGTTTTCATT
>JAZHYW010070355.1:58803-147182 GCA_037355805.1 Ixodes ricinus | reverse complement strand
TTTATTTAATTAAAACTTAGAGGAATACACAAATGGGCGATTATATAAAGGTTACAGTTCTAGAGCGGTGCTGCGTCTCGCTCGGCGTCGTCCGATGGAATGCTCTTCTCCGTGGGCGAGGGCGGTCGCCTCCGAAGCTGTTGCTAGCCACGCGCGCGCGGCTCGGGTTTCACGGCAGAGAGGCCCCGTCTTGGGGGCTCGGGTATTCTCCAGGGACCGTATAGCAACTTCTGTCTGGGAGCAGCTGGGGTCAGAGGCCACCTACGAGCTTTTGAATTCTTTTTCTGATTTAAAACTCTTGATCGCTAACACTCGGCCTTCCTACTACACAACCGCCCCCGGTTGGAATCTTGTCGGAATATGTCCCCGAAATGAGCCTCCAGAATCTCAGGTAGTCTTTTGCGTGTCTTCTTCGCACTCCGAGCCCGGCGACTGGTCGTCGTCGCTGCCCTCGTCACAGGGAACGAAACGCTTCATCTTGTCAACAGCTGCTATTCCCTCGTAGAAGCGCTGTGAGCGTTGAGTCTCGGGGAGGTCCTGCACTTTATACCTGTCGTGGGGCAGCTTCTCCACAACAATGTATGGGCCTCTGTATTTTGGACGCAGTTTCCGTGACTCTCCCGTTGCGACTGGCTCTCGCTCGAGTAACACCATATCTCCTGGTTTGTAGACAGGCGCAGCTACTCTTTTCTTGTTGTAATGTTCTCTCTGCTTTTCTTGGTCTTGGCGTATGTTCTCTATTGCCTTTTCCCGGAGCTTGAGTACAGTAGCGTCGAGCTCGTGCGCGAGCGCGCTGTCGACTTCATCGCCTGTCACGTTTCGGGGGCAAAAGTTGAAAAGCAGACTGAAGGGCGTCGCTTTGGTCGCTCGGTTCAGCGTGTTGTTGATACCCCACTGGACCTGAGTTAGGGTTTCGTCCCAGTCCTTTCCATCGCTCCGTTTTGAGAGGCTGGCAATGGCGGGTGTTATCATTCTGTTATATCTCTCGACCTGTCCGTTAGCTCGGGGCGTGCCGGTTGCATTTTTCACGTGGATGACGTTGACAGACTTGCAGTACTGTACGAACTGTCGGCTGGTGTACGCGGTTCCCTGGTCGGTGATCAACCTTCGCGGGGCACCGAAAGTGGCGACCAGGTCCTTGAGGAAATTCCTCGCGTAGCCCGACGAAGTGTTCCTCACTGCTCGAAGGATGACGAACTTCGTAAAGCCGTCTACTGCCACAATGATGTGCGTGTTGCCGCTCGTGCTGCGGACGAATGGGCCCAAATGGTCCATGTGGAGAGTGTCAAATGGTACGGCCGCTTTTTCGATGCTGTGTAGCTTGCCTGGTTTTTTTCCGGACGGAACCTTGTGATACAAGCACTCCAGACAGCACGCAAGATGCCGTCTCACGTACCGACGCATCCTGGGAAACCAGTACATCTTGGTGAGCAAAGCCATGGTCTTGTCGAGAGCGAAGTGTCCGACATCGTCGTGGCATCGTCGCACAATCTGCCAGCGAGCTCCTCGTGGCACTACCCATAGTAGGCGCTCTTCTCCGTCATCGATGACTCTCTTGAAAAGCTTTCCCTCTGAGAGTGCGTACTCCTTTTCGATACGCTGCGACTCCTTCGTCTTTGAGGGTTTCTTTAGGCTTTCCTTGATTCCTTGCAACGTTGGATCTGTCTGCTGAGCTAACACCAACCAATCGTCGTCGGATAGCTCTGTAGCAAAAACGCTGGCGCCGATGGCGACATCCATTTCTTCAGGCTCCGACACAGGAGCCCTGCTGAGAGCGTCGACGTGGGCCATCTTATCTCCCGGTCGATGTTCCACTTCGAACGTGTAGTCCTGTAGCCGCAGATACCACCTTCCTATACGTGGCACTAGGTCTCTCTTCGACAGCGTGGTTCGCAAGGAGTTGCAATCCGTGACGAGAGTGAACTCGATTCCATACAAGTACGGCCGAAGCTTCTCAACTGTCCACACAACAGCTAATGCCTCCAGTTCGTAAGAGTGATATCGCTCTTCATCTTGCGTCGTGCGGCGGCTGACGTACACAACCGGGTGCATCAACCCGTCCGCTTGTTCTTGTAACAGTACTCCTCCGAGGCCAAACTTGCAAGCGTCTGTGTGCACCTCCGTTTTTGCACCGTGTACGTAGAGTGCCAACGTAGGCTCACTCATTAGGCAGTCCTGCAGCCTCCGGAACGCAGCCTCCTGATCGGTCGTCCAGTGCCATTCCTCTCCCTTACGAAGCAGCGTGGTGAGTGGCTTTGATATCGTGGCAAATCCAGCCACAAAGCGTCGGAAATAGCTGCACAAGCCGAGGAATCGTCGGAGGTCATGGACGTTTGTCGGCACTGGGAAATCGGAGATGCCCTTTAACTTGAGGCTGTTGGGTTTGATGCTCGAAGCCGAAATCTCGTATCCCAAATAGGTGATTTTCTCTTGAAAGAAACAGCACTTCTTTAGGCGCAGCGTGAGACCAGCGGTCCTCAGAAGCTCGAGAACCTCACGTAGAATGACCAGCCCCTCCTCAAATGTACCCGAGGGGATCAACAGGTCGTCCATGTAGGCCATGACCTTCGTGTTCCTGAGGGAGCCGAACACAGTGTTGATCATGCGCTGGAACACGCTCGGTGCATTGACCAAGCCAAAAGGCATGCGGGTGAATTCGTAGTGTCCGTCCGGGGTGACAAACCCGGTCTTCTCTCGGCTTTCCTTGGAGAGGGGCACCTGATAGTAGCCAGATGCGAGATCGAGGCTAGTGAACAACCGTTTGTCGTGGAGCCTGTCAAGCTGGTCGTCAATCAGCGGGAGCGGATATCTGTCCTTCTTGGTAATTTTGTTGAGGGCTCGGAAGTCAACACATAGCCGCTTCTCCCCTGTCTTCTTCGCCACCAGTAGGATAGGGCTTGCGAAGTCTGAACTCGAATCTTGGACAACGCCTGCCTCCTTGAGTTCCTCGATCATGCTTCGGACAGTCTCTCTCTCGGAGTGTGCAAGACGATAAGGCCTATACGTTACAGGCGTGTCATTCGTGAGCTCAATTTTCATCTCGGCTACATCAGTGCTCCCGATTTCAGACAAAGAAGTGGCAAAGCACTCACGGTATTCGTTGATCAGACCGACGAGTCTATCCCGTTGCGCTGGCGTCACGGACTCGCCGATATTGAGGTCCGTCGCCTCAATCAGGTTGTAGTGTTGTTTTTCGTCACAGCGCACACTCTCCTCTGCTGGGGTATGCTCTTCGTTGCACCACTCGGCTCGAACGACTCGTTCTCCTTCTTTAAACGTGATCTCATGATTTGCCACGTTCGCCACTGGCAGGACGTATTCTTCGTCGCAGTTCTTCTTCAGAACACAACTCATGATTCCGTGGTCCTGATCCAGCCTTCCACACTGTTGTCGGTCGACGAAGATGTCTCCTCTTGACTCCTCGCTCGTATAGAGGGTTACAAAGCCCACATAATTCGGAGGAATTACCGCAGCCTCTTTGGCCCAGAGGCTCACTCGGCGTGGCGCAAGATCAGGGATTTGGATGTTTCGCAGGGTTCCATCTTCCTCTCCCGGATTCCTCACGCTCCTCGAAAATGCGGAGGGTGTCTTTTCTGCGAATGATCGTGACGTGCGACTGTTCCGTGAATGGCTGGCCAATGAGGAGCGGAATCACCTGGACGTCGTCAGGAACGATGTATACATCAACGTCCGCTGTTGCCTCATCGACCGTCAGTACAGCTCTTGCGTGCCCCAGTGGCGTCGTCTGTCCTGACCCGTAGCCGCTAATCGTGAAAGGGTGAAGGAGTTTCTCATACGTGAACGCCAATGATATCGCGTCGCTCTCTCGAAGAGTCACACATTGGCTGCCCATATCCACGAAAGCGTTGACCTCCTTTCCGTTTAGGTGCGCTTTCATGAAATACTTCGCGTTGGTGTCGGTTGGCTTTTTCGGTGACTTCCCGTGCTTGCACGCTTGGGTGAGGACTGCTCCCGGTTTCGGAGATGTGCCCGACATGCCAGGTCTCAGGCGGCAGTCTTTCGATTCATGTCCGGTTCGATTGCATATACCACATCGAGGTCTCTTTTGAGGCTTGGGGCATGCAGCAGAATAATGTCCGTATGTAGAACAATTGAAGCAGAGGGGTTCACCTTTTTCGTTGAATTTCCGCAGGGCGTTGTTTTTGCCAGTTGACGCACTGTTCACAGGCTTCGTGTCACGAGATGTGGTCGGTGGGGGTTTAATGATCTTTGGTTGCGTCTGTCTGAAAGTGTCCACCCGTTCATCCAGTCTCTTCATACAACGCAGAAGTTCTTCGGGGCTGTCGTACTCGCGGACACTCAGCGATCGCACCATGTCTTCGGCGTGTAATCCTGTCACGATATATTCCATGCAGGCCTCGTCGTCCAAGTTGCATCGTCGTGCCTTGGCCAGCTTATCGTAGAAGTAGATTTCCATGCTTTCGTCGCGTTGTTTGCGACGCGACTCCATCTCTCGAAAAAGATGCTGGAATCCGGCGCTCGATGGAAACGCTCTCTTCAGCTCGGTTTTCCACTCTTCCCACGATCGCTGTGCAGTCGTGAGTCCGTCGTACCATGTTTTCGCCACTCCTTGCAGTTTAACGAGGGCGAAGCATGTCGTCTGCTTGTCGTTCCACCCGTAGGCAGCCGCCAGGTTATCCACCCTGCTGATCCACGCCTCCACCGTTGGCTGTGTCTTGGTCGAGGGGTCGTACACTGGCACAAGCTGGGCGCTCGCCGTGGCCAGCCGGCCGTCCGTTGCACTCGTAACGTCCGGAGTGACATGTCGTTGTTGCGTTTGCCAGATTTGAGCAGCACCGTTCATCGCCTCACGCACCGCCGTCTGGATGGTCGCTTGCATCAATGCCTGGAAGTCGAAGGAGCCACCGCTGTCGTTCGGGGGCTGTCCGTGCGCGTTCGGCATTCCTGCGTTTCCTCCATTAGGCGGCGTTCCGTTATTCACCTCCGGCAGCGGGGGCAGCGGAGTCGAGACGGTGGGTACGCCCGGCAGGCTCGTTGCAGTCACTTGGCTCACTTCTTTGCTTTTGTTGGCTTCGTCGCCGCCAACAACGTTGCTCGTTGAAGTGGCCTCGCTGCTTGCCGGCTGTGCGTCCTTCGTTCCCTTCCGTTTCATGATGAAGAGTTTGGTGGCCGATTGACGATTTGGCTATTTGGAATTTATCCCACTTCTGAAATGTTAGCGTTTAGGTTGAACAAATTACGATGAGGTTGGATTAAACTGTTTATTTAATTAAAACTTAGAGGAATACACAAATGGGCGATTATATAAAGGTTACAGTTCTAGAGCGGTGCTGCGTCTCGCTCGGCGTCGTCCGATGGAATGCTCTTCTCCATGGGCGAGGGCGGTCGCCTCCGAAGCTGTTGCTGCAGCCACGCGCGCGCGGCTCGGGTTTCACGGCAGAGAGGCCCCGTCTTGGGGGCTCGGGTATTCTCCAGGGACCGTATAGCAACTTCTGTCTGGGAGCAGCCGGGGTCGGAGGCCACCTACGAGCTTTTGAATTCTTTTTCTGATTTAAAACTCTTGATCGCTAACACAAGTGAATGTGTCGCCAGGAAAAACGAATTATTTTAAGTTGTAGAGTAGCTCAGTGGAAAGGTGTCTGGTTCTCACGCAGCAGACCCAGTTTCGATCTGCAGTGTGGGCATACGTTTTTTTTCTTTTTTTTTTATCCATCTTTTTTTTGCGATATTTACAGATTCCTTTTTTTCCATTATCACTAAAATAAAAAAAGTTGTGGACGAAGCGTCGTTGAACTAAATGCTATGGGACTACCTTTTTGACACCTGCGAACTCAATGTTATCACTTAGCACGAAATGCAAGGAGCAGATGAACGGGGTAGCGTCTGCTTTCCGAGGTGCCCGATACTGTTCTGCCGAAATTGCAGCCAGCTATTGGTCCCGATCCCGTTGGTGTTTCGGGAACTTGTGCAGACTCTGCCCCACAATGCCACTTTTGGATGCAGAATCTGTGAGGCAGCTTCCCACGCAACATCTTGGGGGCATTCCTTTCGAAGCCGATCACAGGCATTCACTACTCATTTCCAACTCTTCAATGTACAAAACAACTCATCTTGAAGTGCAGGATAGCGTGCGGAACAAACATAACGGCAAAGTAATCGCACGGCAAGCGGTACCCGCGTCGTCTCGCTGCGCTAAAAAGAAAAAAGAAAGAAGAAAGCGCGGTTGTGGAGTTACGGCACTTTCAGCACTCCCTCTCCTCTATATTTCTCCGACCTCCGTGCAGAGATTTCAGTTTCGGTTTCGAGCAGTTGCGTTTCTTAGCTTTATTAAAAATATACTTGACTCTGTATCAAAATATTCATTGGTTAGTGCTCTGACACCATACTAAATCGCCTAGCGAAAAATGAATTTTTTTTATTAAAGTGGTGTCAGTGTCAATTTAACGTGCATCAAGCAGCAGTGATACACGACCGCACGCCGGTACCATGCACGTCCAGACCGAAACGGGTAGGGCTGGAAATTAACCCAGGATTTCTGGGTTCTGCAGCGCGAGCTTTCGCTCCACGTGCTCCGAGCTGGTGTGCGCTAGCCCAATCGGCGACCGATCCCCCTTGTACTCCGTTAGCTCGCCTGGTTCCGGCGGTGGCCAGCGCTACCTTACTTGTAGTAGTTAATCAGGTTGAGTTCGGTGATGTCCTCCATAAGAGGCATGTTGTGATTTTGCAGAAGCTCGACTAGGCTAGACTTGGCACGGCTAGAGGGCGCGACATCCTCACAGTTCCCACAATGCCCCGAATCACTCACTGGTAGCACTGGCGTTCCCAGAAAGGTCAGTGCGCGACACACAGGGGCCAAGTTTCATGACCGAAGCCATTGCGTTGAATCATAAAAGCACTTCATTTAGCGAGGCCAAAAGGTCAATTCATGTTTCTTCGAAGTGTTCTTTTCTCTATAGATATATAAATGCAGGAAGGCGCTCACGTGCAGTCCTTATTCGGGTCGAATTCGGTGAAGACCTTCCTAGATGACATGATTGTTTTAATTTGAGCCTGCTTGCTCTGGCAGGAAATGAATTCATCCATCTCGCAGGGCAACCCACTGCCGCAGGCAGCTGAAAGATAAAAACACGGTGACATGCCACGAACAAGGTAGCACAAAAGACCAAAGGGATCGTGAAATAGACCCTTCTAAAAAGTCCATTGAAAGTCCATTCATATACGATATATATGTATATAATATACGGTCGGCTGGGTTTCGCGGAGTGTGTGTGTGTGTGGGGGGGGGGGGGGGGGCTGAAGCCTCATAAGCCTCCCCGGGCACGCTACTCCATGCATGGAATCCGACTTTTCGGTTTGTGTGAACGACATGCTTACCTTTTTGAAGAAACATTGCCCAGAGGAACATCAAGTGGAACATGAAAACCATGGTTTTATTTCCGAGCTTGTTCGCAACTGCAAAAACAATCGGCTTCAGCTCAGTCTCCTACGCACCGTTATCGATTGCTCTACGTGTGCACCGATTACGATAAAAATATTCGGGCACCATAAACACAATTTCTTTCCCAGATAAAAACAGAAAACAAAACTAAGAGCACTCGAGCAGCGTGACTATAACGGCAGTAACTCCCGTATCACGGCAGAGCCAACGGCCAATCATCGCAATTTACGACTGCTGATAAGCGAATAAAGTAAAGACAATAAGGTATTCCCGATGACAAACGCCTACTTCGCTGGGGGTCACGAAGCAGTTGCCTATCGCTTGCTTACAAGAACGATATCCGATGATGGTCGCGGTCGGATCCTAATTTCAGACATCACGAGGGTTCGATTGAGACGTACGGCCGTGTTAAGTAGACTAGCAGTCTCAAATTTGGAACAAAAAGGGAGGATAAATGTGGTAAGGTAGTAAGCGGGGGTAGTTGGAATGCATTAAACATGATAAACCGCGCACAAATAGACAAAACAGACGAGGTAAGATGAGAACGGAAGAGAACCGTGTACTCACAACTGAAATCTTTTGCGTGAAGAAAAGAATGATGAAGCAAGAAGATTACAGAGACACCGTCACGTGGGCATACAATTCAGACACGCCCTAAAGACCGTAAAAAGGCTTCTTCTTTTTCGCTGAGCGCCACCGACGGCTGACTAACGCAGTTATCGCCTAAACCCGTAATAGTATACGCCCCGAGCACCTCGCATGTTTGCTTTTATTTGTACTGTCTAATAAATGAGGTTTTGTCAGAACGATGAAGAACACGTACACCTCTTAAGGCCCGTTCACACTGTGCCAATTTCTTACGTTAAGTTACGTTACTTGCAAGTCACCAAAACATTCGTGTCTCGAATGTCGCGTGCCCTGCTTTCTCCTTGAACTGGTAGGCTCGCTTAATATGAAGCACACATGTCCCGGTCACTTGTACGTAAGCTCTCGTAACGTAACTTACCGTAAGAAAATGGGGCAGTGTGAACCAGACTTTACAATGCACAAAAAGGTGGCCTCCTACACGTGGCCTCTCATTGAGACACTGGCCAGTTTGTTCCACATAGCACCGTCCACAGGAAAGAGGGATATTATACACAACACCCGACGTACAAGGGACAAAAGGGCGCACATGCTTTTTGTTGGACGAATGGCGTGGTAAGGTAAGGATAAGTGGTCGAGCGCGTTGGCTCTCCACAACTCGGAGCACGTGGGGCGAAACACTCCCGCTACAGAATCCGGAGATCCTGGGTTCCATCCCCACGCCCGCCCGTTTGGATGTGGATTAGCATCGTACTGGCGTGGGGTCGTGCATCATCTGCTGCGTCAGGCACATTCAAAAACCTCAGGCTATCACGTGGTACTGCACTGACTAAAAGTATCATCTAGCAGCGGAGACACGACGCAGGGACTGATTTCTAGGAAAGAAAGCACTGCTGAATCTAGCGCACGAGCGGATCTCGAGTCGAGTTTCAAGCACTCGCGCGCTTTAGGCTTGGCAGCGTTTCTTTCACAGTCTCAGTTAAGACGCTGCTTCTGACGAGCCGGTCCAGACTTCCTCTCGGGGCTAACTTCACGCTGACTAGAACAATCACGCAACATATTATCTGAAAACGCGCACAATAAGTAAAGACTGAATTAAAACGAATACCCCTCACTGTAAGCTGAGTAAAATGAGACTATAAAACAATATTGATCCCACCGCATAAATATTCTGCGAGTTTTCTTATTTTTTCTCTCGAATATAAATAAGTATATCTTCTAAAATATACAACTTTCCAGCGAAAAAAGAAAAAAAGTAAGCTAGCAGGAGAGCTGGTGACGGTTAACCCTAATGAAATTAGACGTCGCCTTGTCTTCTTGCCTCTTTCTGCAACTGTTTGATGTTTCTTCTTTTTCTTTTTACCACACTCTCGGGTATAATTTCATCTTGGTTAACCTTTCCAGTCCCTCATCACCCAAGCGAGAGATGCCGATTCACTGGGGCTCGTTGAGGCAGGCACGGAGTTTGATAGACTGCAGAAGAGAGCTACTGCGCATGCCCAAAACGCGTTCCACGGCCCAGTGCACGAGGATGGCAGCGAGACGGAAGACGATTGTGGGAGTAGTCTCTCGTCCCGTCTGTGCAATACGAGACACAATCAACGGAGGTTCCAACTTACGAAGACAGTCTGAACAGAATCAGAGCGCCGTCGTTTCTGGATCATGACGGCTTCTCGTCCTCAGTCGTCCTCACCGGATTCCTTACACATTTCCATTCGAAATAATCATACACTACAAGAAATCTGGAACATGCAGGGAGCTCAGCAAATGACGGGTCTGGTAAAATGGTTAAAAACGCTCTCCCCCCCCCCCCCCCCCGAAAACAAAAAATGAAAACAAAAAGGGGTTGGGGTTTGTGGTTTTGAGCACGGTGAAACGTCCTGCTCAATGCCGAAGCACAGACAGTATATTTTTTTAGGCTTATACATTGTATTAGCCCCGTAATTCGCCGCGCTCCATGAGAAGATTGCAGCGATTGGTTCTCCCAGGTGCCTCGCGGGAGAGCACCCGCTCCAGATGTCTGAAGCCTCACTCAACCTGGCGGTTGAACCGCATTCGCGAACTGGTTGAGAACGTGGTTGCTTAAAGGTTCATTGCAGTTTCACGCGCATTTGATGATGAAAACGAGCGCATCCGCTTTGCGGCCGAGATTCGAACGCCAGTGTGAATGCAGCATTAGAGTGCATTTCTATCCGAAATAACATACAGCCACCGAAAGCTTAAAAAGAGGGCGTGTCCTCTGAAGACCGCGCGCCTCTCGCTTCGCGATCCTTGGCGGCTAATGCCTCGATCTCAATGGTTGCAGAGCGATAATGAGATGCATGGGGTTTGCTTATCCTGGCAGTGACTAAAGTAAAACCATTAAGTCGCAACAGAAATTCTTTTGAAATGTCCGCTCCAACGACATGTCCGCCATTGCTTGATCCCCTACTCTGAGCTCATAGCAGACACGAGGGAAGCGTCAGCGTTCGGCGTAAACTCAGATCAGCTCGTAATGAAAACGAGTGTGACGTCAGCATTCGGCGAGGACTCGTATCCAATCACGCGCTTCATGGCCCATCAATGGCGACCGCCAATGTTGCTCGATGGACTCTTGAAAAGGCTCTGTTCGGTCGAAGGGGAAGCGTTTTCGGCGCATCTTATTTGTGTCAGCTAAGGAATGTGGAATTCACTCCAACTGCACTCCATTCACCTCTAAGCTGAGCACTGCGGTGAGGGCAACGCTACTCACCGGACCAATCAACCACCTCCTTTCGTCACCTGACCAGACTCTCCGCGCGAGGGTGTGGGCGAGAGGGTGATCAGGTGGCGAAGGAGTAGACTTTTCGCGTCAGATGTCAGCTTGTGTGATATGCAACACCACCGTTGTCGGGAGGGTCATAAAAAGTCCTTGACGGAACAGTGCATCGTATCACCACATAACAAATCAACAAGCGGTCACTGTAAAAAACAAAACAAAAAAAAAACAGTCAGCGCGGTGTTGCCGCAAGTGTGCAGGTGTACCGTCGAGTCCAAAAGATGATATAAAGATTTTTTTAATTATTATTAAAACGACATTAAGCATTGAGCTCTAAAACCCTATGCGGAGGGCAAGTCGTCTGCTTCTTGAGCAGGACTTGCGGTGACGTCAGAACGACGCCGAGCTCTGATTGGCTTTGATTGAAAGGATAGTGGGTAGACCTCGTTGCTAGACGCCTCGAGGGTCTACCCACTATTTTGTTTTTCAATCAGCCAATAAGAGCTCGGCGTTCTGACATCATCGCAAGCCCTGTGCAAGAAGCAGACAAACTTGCGTTCTGCATTGACGTCTGGAAAGGGAGTTATCGCTACCTCTCCTGCCATTTCCGTGACTCTGATGAGTCGCGGAGGAGCCATGAGATGTTGCGCTCGGATAGTTCTAGCATACGCCGCTGCGTGAGGAGGGCGTGGGCATCCGCAGAACTCTTCTTGACAAAGGTCCCTCGTCTCTGACTTTCAATAGACCTTTCTTGAAAAGCGCCACATCTAGTGGCTGCTGCGTCAATCATCCGAGTCCGCCATTATCATTCCGAGGTGTATCGGACACTGGGTCACACGTTTGAGGACGACTCGGGTCCAATCAGGCGCTTCGAGCCTATGCCCAGTCCAGAGCATCTTAAGCCTCGGTCACGCGCTGCTAGTGCATCATATACAAAAGACTGTCTGCAGACACTGAGACCTGTTTCTTCCTTGTATGGCGACCCTGTCAAATCTGGTCGTACAAAAAGAGTATTGCAATGTGTCCAAAGCATACACACGTAAGGAGCAAACGTGCTTTGAAACTGAATGGGGCGTATCCGCAGATCTATCTTCTCATCCTGTCTGCAGCGGCGTCTTTTGCACGATATGTATGAGTGGTTTGAGTGCGGCTTGCTAACAGCTCCACAGTCAACGATATTTCGGCATTGGTGGATACGAAGGCCGAAGGACGCATCACGTGTCAAGAAGTCACGGGGACAGCGATTAAGAAAGACGCACGACCGAACAAAGCTGTATTCGCAACACTAGACTTCACAAGAAACAGCATAAAAAACATACATGGTACTTTAAAAGAAATTCAACACACCCGTCAACCAAGCACACGTGACAATCTAGATATCTTTCACCTTTGCATTACATGACTCAATTTTCCTCGCAGGAACGCAAGCTCCTTTCCCAACAACGGCAATGATGGTTCACTGAAGGCCCGTTGACACACTTGCGTTCAGAGTAACCGCTACGCTTACGAACGAATGTGACCGGTGGGAACGACGAGTCGCCATGGCAACGAAGCGCCAAATGGTCGTTTTGTTAGTGTTCGTTCGCTACGCAAGGAGTGTAGCCGGGCTGAACTTTTTCACTACATTCGGGAACGAATGGATGGCACAGAAGAGCAGCTCCAGGTGGTCTTGGGAGAGCTTGTACGTAAGCAGGTACCTCATGAGTGAAGTTGGTCTACCAAGGAGGCTTTCGCACGGCCTCTCCACACTCTCCATAGCAATCAGGAAACTCAAGAAGGCTGTCTTCCTGCTGGTCATCAGCAGGGGCTTGCCATTTTTGTTTGTTAGGCTTGTAATGTTGGCCCGCATCTCGCAAAAAAAAAAGCTTTCCAGCGGTACTTTGTGCTGTGCCTGATAGGTGCCTTGAAGCTCCTTGCACAAGGGTTCCTTGAATTCAGAGTGTCAAAAAGCCTGTCGAACTTCTTGATGAAGCTAACAGTGGGTGCTACGCCAGCAAACTGGGGCAGCCTCAGGTCTTCGCTGCAGAACGTGAGGGCGTCTGCAACACTAGCGCTGATTGTTTGTGCTGCAATCGACACCTTTATTTTCTGGCTTCCCTCTAGACATGACCAGTCCTTAGCTTATTTCCAGCTCGGAGGCCCTCTCTTTCTTGCAAATCGTGTGATGCGGACAGGTAGGCCCACTTGATTTCTCGACCCTCACATCCTTGAGGACCTTCAACATTGCCAGTGTGTTTCGAAGAAGTTTCAGCATATGGCATGCGTCAAGGATGATATGAACTTTGGAGTCGGAGGGATGCCCAAAGCAGTAAACTATCGGTGGCCTCGTGTGAGCGCCAAGTGCCTCAAACATGCTGATGTTAGCACGAAGACCGTTGCAAACTATTCCTGGTATCAAGACTCCTGTGTCGTGCAGTTTCTGTATGTTTCCTCGCTCGGGGCCAGTTAAGTTGTTGATCAACAAAACGTGCATGGCACCATCCAGCTCGCGTAGAGGACAACCACGAGGAAGATAAGAGTCTTCAGTTGCAACTGGCTGGCTGTCGTCGTCCACACCGGTGCCCATGTCTAAAAAGCCCCTGTAGCGCTCTTCATCCCACTCAAGGTGCTTCCTGGTTACCATTTCGTCGATCATTAAGCTGCACACTGCTTGTTTTTCGCTCGTATTTTGCTTCCTCCTCTTTTCTTTTCAGTGCTTTGAATGCTTTCTGTGTGAAGCTGGGCTCACCGTTGATGGCTGAATACCAGGTTCGCAGGGTAGACTGCTGTGAAAGGGCCAAAGCGAACGTCTCTCGTACAAACTCGTATGCCTTTGTCGAGTAGAACTGGACAGTCAATGTGAACATTCGTGGGCAGGGCAGATACTTCTCCTTCGTTAGTTTACCTGAGTTGTTCTTGATTGCTCTCAGGTTCAGCTCCAGTGGTACATCAGACATTGTGTTCTTGAGCACCACTGCTGCATCCTTAGATACAAGTTGCTTTTTTTAAGCTCTTCCTGAACCGCCTTCGTGTATCTTACTATCTTCTGAAGCCTCGCGGACTTCTTCTGTAGTGTTTTAAGCTTCTTTTCTTTGCCCCAAGCACATCTATCCTCCTGAGACACCGCGTACAATTCATTGCACATGGAGGTTCTCAGTCCCAGTAATTAGGATTCCAGAAAGACAGAAGGAAGACCGCCTGTGCATTGAAGAGCACATTCAAGTGCCGCCATCTGGTGGCGTGTCATTCAATTAGTGGCGCAGGAATTGTTGGAATCGAACAACAAAAATGGCAACTTTCTCGGCGAAGTCGTTCTATCGTCCACGCCAAGGTAAGTAGCTCGTGGAGTTTGTAAAATAGTAGCCTTTCGCTTAATCTTGCGTTTTAGGACCCATAAAAGGTCCCTGTCATCTCTGATGTGGGTGGTTGGATATTAATGGCTTTCCTTTTTGCAACATTCCCGCTTGAACTTCGATGTTCAACATGTTGCACACGGGTACCACGTTCATTGCTGACATTCATGTTGTGCCTAAGCGTCAGTCTAGCCTTCCTGTCATTATCAGGGTAAATGAGCATAAACAATACACTTTTTCAGATCCTGATGAATCCTCAGCTGCTGCTCTCCGGGAAAAGATTGCATCAAACGGTGGCGATTCTGATTTGGAGCTCGCGAAGTGGTATATGATAACAAGCCGATCATGTTGGCACCCACCCATGTTGACATACAACCCACTGTTGAATGCACACGCTTCTCAAAGAAAGACAGGAAGCAAATCAAAGTCACGAGACCAGCAATTTTTGCTCAGTACAACACTTTCATTCTGTCGACTTGTGCGACAGAATGTTGAGTTTCTATCCAACCAAAACGCGGACAAGGAAATGGACTGTTCGGACCATCATCTTCATGATCGATGCAGGAGTTGTCAACTCCTAGCTCCTCTACAAAGCGGACCAAGTTGAACTCCACTCTCCAAGAAAGAAGGTCATGTAACTGCTAGACTTCAAGTTTCAGCTGTCGCACTACCTCCTACCTGCAGAGAAAACGAAAGTCCTCTCTGATGACGAGTGTGTCACCTTGTAAGTTCGAAAGCCTGCAGTAGTGCCCCTGCCATCACCGGCTGTACGTTGCTTAGCTGCTTCCCACATGCCTGATCTCGTTGACCAGAAATTTGCCAGCAGGTGCAGAAATCCTGGTTGTTCGCGGAGAACAAAGTTTCCTTGCTGCACCTGCCAGGTATTTCTGTGCCTGACGGTCGCTCGAAACTGTTTCAAGAACTTCTCACCAGAAGTAAGCTATACTACTATAGTCGAGGAACCGCATTCGTGCATTTGACGAGACAAACATGTTAACTTAAGGTTCACGGGAAGAGTTTTGAGGCAGTCTTGTTTGTCATGTACCCACCTTTTTATATCAACTTAGTCCTGGTGTGCAATCTGTTGCACATTCAGTACCATTTAATCCAAGTTTGATAAAACGTTAAAACGCGCGTCAAAAATGTGTGGGCTATGTACTCAACAATGTTCAATAAATAACATCTTTTGACTTCAAAATAGCTTTTTCTGGGGTCTCAGGAGGCTATGGCACACATCAGTCTTCGCTTTAAGACTGATGGGCTTCAGGGTCCATCGTATGTGGTCGGAGAGTTGTGCGGCTGGCACTCCATCCGTCTCAATTGAAGATGCAGTTCCACTGGTGCCCTCTTGAGCATGCTCTGCCTGAGGACATGTTCTTTTCCTTGCGGCCTGAGCGAACGAGAATTTGAAAGTATATGCAATGAGTGTCATTAACCTCACATTAAAAGAGTGAAAATTGATTGCGCACATCCCACTATTTTGCTATGATAATTGTCCGTTCCATGTTCAATGTTAACGTAAAAAGTTTACAGGCTAGAATTTGGTTGAAAGTGAACGACTGACTGATTACTGACTGTAGCCTCGTGCCCCTCTCCCTCCCTTCCCCCAAAATCCCCCCCCGATCTTTGGGGTCCCCCCCCCCCCCCCCAGGACATTCACCATTCCCTCCCTCAGCCAGGACCCAGCCGTTGATCTCTCGTATCTTGCGATTCCCCCCCCCGCCCCGTGTCTTGGTAATCCCCGTCTCTAAACCCAATTTTTCCCTCGACGCGCGCGCTTGAGCCAATCAGCGAGTGACCTGGCGTGACGTGTAGTCTTTTTTCGGTTCGGATCTCTTTATGCTGTTTCTATTTTCGATGAGTAAGGAAGGCGAAAAGGCAGAGCGGTCGAGGGATGCGGGCAGCCACAAAAGATGGCTGGAAGCATTTCAAAGTGGAGAAATGGAAGCCGATTGGAACATATGACTGTGAGCGCTGTCTGCTGCGCGTGTACGACGCTGTGAAATAGTCTTCATCGTTTGCGCAAAAGCCGCCACCGAACGACGAACTTCGCAGCGTCTTCTGACTGCGCGAAAGTGATCACCCTCAATGTGTTTTGCACAAGCTTTGTGTGCACGCGACCACTACAGAATACAAAAGTCCTTTTGAAAACACTATCGCACAAGATACGTGCAGTGCCATTAAAGGTACGAACGCGCGGGCGTAGCACCGTGTCAAGCTTTGTTTGCGCAAAAGCGCGCATTCTAAACCTTCTGAAGCTGCGCGTTTGAGTCTGTGCCTCTTGCATATGCTGCATGCGACTGGAATGTAAACGTGCTGGTGTTCATGCACTGAAGACTGTTGTCTCCGAACGTATATATGCAATCACAATCGTACGAAGTAGACAAAAAAAACGATTCTCGCGTTCTCTCGACAATCCCGGGTTTCCCCGAGAAGTCGCCGACCTCGGGAGGCTATATGTAGTCGCCTTATCTTTTTTTCGACGGCAGCATCGACGTCAACGAAAACACGTTTTTTTTACTATTTTTTTTTGAGGATTATGCCTATGCCGTACAGGATGTGGAAGTTTTCCTTCGGTTCCGCTTTGCTTTAGCACTTTTTTTTTAAATGAGTTAGCATATATTGTCCTGATGCATGCCTTTGGTCTGGACTCTTGGACTAGACTGGTTTCGTGAAGCCATGGCGCTGTTCCCGTCGTGCTCTTTCGCTCCGTTCGTTTGCTCGTCACGTCCACTTTCCCTCTGACGCACACTCCCGATGACGCGCCGCTGTTGAGGCGCACTCCTCTTACGACGGTAACCTGGCGTAGGAACACGGTTTCTTTTCCCCGGTATGCACAACGTACGCGACAACGTAAACCCGAGGCGCAGCGACGACGGCGTTCGCGCGAAACCGCCGATGCCCGGGAGGAAAGATCGGTTCTCTGAAGACAACGGTATCCGGACCGTAGGCGGTGACCGAGGGAAGCTGTGGTGGATGCATCCGAAACTGCCGACGCCAGGGACTGGCTCTCCGAAGACAACGATCCCCACGCTAAATGCTAACGCATTTCGTCGATATTGTTTTTCAGCTAAAGGTAAGCTTTTTTTTTTTTCAGTCCTTAGAGACATAGGCTTGGAGCATGCTCATCACGGAGGTCTGAACATTCATACACTCTGCAGCCTCTGCTGGCTGTCATCAGTTTCCCAGTCTTCCGAAAACAAGAAAGGAGAAGAGACAACAGCGAGGAGGCCAGGAAGAAAGCCGAGCTGTTTGCGTGGTTGATGTCCAAACTGAAAATGGACAGACGGGTAGCAACTTTCACAGTTCTTAAGAGAACTGTACGACTTTTTTTTTTGTTCTTGCCATGACAGTGATTTTTGTTGCCTGTTTGGACAGCCGGTTAGCTAAGTTGTTGTAACCTAAAAGCTGGTCCACACACTTGCGACTGCTTACGACCGTGTGCCTCAGAACCTGCTAACACCTCTTCTCTCTTTAAACAACACACTAGCGCCCTATGTCGGTTAGCCCTGGAACACTTGCAGTTTACGCATATTTATTGTTTCTATTTTCGCGCACTATTCTTTCTTTCTTGTCCTGAAAATATGTTGACAGTGTTATAAGAAACCATTTCTAATATACAGTACGTACATTTGATCTGGCAAATAGTGCGAAAACTTCGACCTAGTCAAATGCGGTTCCAAGGTCATCTCCTAGATGGCGCCAGCGTGCCAAAGTGTGTGAAGCCCTCTATCCTGCGAATCGTGGCACCATTCATTGTTGTGGAAATGCTCGAGACACGTGCCACGCGCCACTTCTGGTGAAAACATGGCGTCTGAAATCCAGCTCAGTGCTGCGCTGTGCCAGCATGATTTTCCCAAGGCTGCACTTTGCACGTGCCTCTTGCATTGACGCACCTCGCGCTACTTTAAAAGCATTAAGGGGCTTTAAGTGTGTGTTCTCGTCGTAAGTGATCAGAAGAACTGGGTCCTAAGCAAACGTAAAGGCTGGTTCACACACTTGCGACTGCTTACGAAAGGAGATGATAAAAAAAAAATCGCCCCTCTGTCGTACTAGCGCGCAAAAGGCAGTGCTAACGCGCAATGTGATGTGGTATAGTATAGAGAAAGCGGGCACACTTGTGAAGGCTGGATGGCACACAGGGTGTTCGAGTCAGCTTTTCCGATATCGCCCAACGCGGTTTCGCTGGGGTCCGCGAGCGACGTCGTGACTGCCATTTTTTCAGCCGCGCAGAGCGGCACCCGCCTGGCTGAGGACGGCAGTTACAGGGTTGATACTCCGTACAAAAGACACGGCGTTCGCTGCCACCATAGCCTCCTCTCTACTCACAAAGCCTGGCAGTTCGACGACGGAGACATAGAGTGCCCGGTCGCAGATTTGGAGCGCGAGGATCTGGTAGCACAGAGCATCAAAGAGCCATTTCTCGGGAAACCTGGACGTCAGCGCACAGATTTTGCAGCGGCGAGGACCCGAAACACACTTGTTCGCTCGGGAGAAAGTCTGTTTCGGCGTCTCGCTGCAGCGGGGTGCCAGTCACGTGGCTCTCCTCTCATCCGTTGTCTGCCGCTCCACCTTTTCCATTTCGGCGGCCGCTTCTCCTGGCGATCTGCCAGGCTTTGTCAGTATGTAGGAGGATATGGCTGCAGTGCAGATACGATGAGAAAAGTATGTGCGGCTTCATACATTTCTATCCTTGGAACATGCCTCAGCCAGTGTCTGCAGGCGGCTTTTGTTGTGATGGATTAGCAGTGTGCCCGCGGCTTAAGACCTGTCCCCCTTTCTATGTTACCTTCCTCATGTTCGATTACCGTTACCAACACGTTCGTTTTGTACTTAATAAATTACACGCTTTACGCAATGACATCAAGGTGCTTTAAGAATGGTGGCTGTGCGGCGACACCAGGCTCAATACCGTTCACTGCCTTGAGCACTTTCTCGTTTTTTTCTGGGACAGTCAATCGGCAGGCCGTTCACAGCAGAACGAGAACGAGAATCCAGCGGTCGTGCCTGCATTAAGAAAGAAAAGTGAATAGACGCCATACAGGGATGAATAACACTTTATTTTGGGACAGATAAAGTATAGCTTTCGAACTTATTCAAGGCTCAAAACGAACTACTGGTAAACAGCCCAGATTTTATTCTATGATATTTATAAACATGGGGAACAATAATCCGTCTGCTTATGTTATGGCTCGCGTTGTCTTCACTGCATCTATAGTATTCTTTGAAATTCAGAATAACAGGGCGTAAGGACTGGCTTCCTAGAAACAGTCTTTGCCAAGACTTCGCGAAAGAAAGCGGTTCCAAAGCTAAGGCATGAGCACAGTGGCGCGTGGAGTCGAGTCCCAAGTCATGGTGCTCCGAGTGCTCACGCGTCCCGGGCTTGGACGGCTTTCTTTCACGCAGTCTCAGCTAAGACGTTCACCCTAGGAAGCCGGCCCAGATGTCTTAACATGGCGTTGCTGCGTGTAGAAAAGCGCTTTCTTGTTTTTCGTAGAGGCTGTTTGCTTTTCAAGCGTTCGGAAAGGATGGACACGAGCGTTAAATGTTGCTGAGTTTAATGGTAAGCGTGCGATATGGACGCTCGAAGTAAGAGTGGGAACACTGATGTGGAACACAGGGCTCCCAAGATCACTCAGTTCCAAGGTACGGAAATAGAACCGGCGTTTCCCATGTCATCCAGAGAAGGACATATTTCTTTCGCTAGAACGCCATTGCTGTATTTTTTCGAGGCCTCTATTCCTGGCTGGGCAACTGGGGGACATCCTTTTGTCGCTTTCAGCGTGCAGTCAAACACCGTTTTGAAGACTCTGCGAGAAACAAAACAGTCGGGTGCGTATATATGTCATGAAAGCAAGGACCACACTGCACTGTCTGTGCAGCGCAGACAACCAGTATTACGTCACAGTCGCAGTGTAAAGATGGACGACGCCCTTTGGAGCAGCGTTCTGTCAGTGAACAATATTGAAACTCGTCGTCGACTGAAGCTGCGACATGGTGAAGCTTATCTGTCACTCAGGCAAGTGTACTAGGAAGTTCACAACTGCGTGAGTTCCGCGACAGTCTCTCATGGACAGCTCAGGCACATTGAGAGCTAAAAACAGTTCATTGCAGCGAAGGGAGTCATCGTAATGTAAAACAAAGTCGCGGAGTTACTGTGAATAAAATAGCTATCAGTCATCGTTCACGCCCCTAGTGATTACCACATTTTTGTACCGCTCGAGGCAATGGGAGGAATGCACTTTTGGTAATGAAGCTGCATACACGCGGTGTATAAATAATTTCGCAAGCTACAAAAAATATTTTTTTCTTCATAGGAACTTTGGGCAATGATTTAGCGCTAAAAGCCCTGTATTCTACGGAATGAAAACTATTTTAAAACATAGTGTAGATGTGTCCCACTTTTGTGCGATAAATTTGTAGCAAAAATAATTTAAGGTTTTTATTTCACTGTCCCTCGTATCTGCCGTTTTAATATGACAAGGAACTCGTGCCTAAGATGTCAGAACGTCACAATAACGTTTTTCTTTACATTAACTTACGCAATTATTAGCGCTGGAAGACATGTATTGTAGGGATTGAAGACTTTGTCAAAAGATAATATATAGACTGTTTTAGTTTTGAGTAATGAATTCGAACGAAAAATAACTTAAGGGACTTATTTGATCGTCCTCGTAACCCTAGTGAAAAATCTTATAGGTATAAAAATATATTGGTTCAATGAACGCATCTAATCAATAAGATCATATGAGTACATATCAGAAAAATACAAGAGTCTATAAGAAGTTATAAGAAACGGATAAGACAATTTCGACAACTTCTTATAAGATATTATATTGCCCTTATAAGGTTTTTATATGCTCTTCTATGATTGTATTTGATCATATGCGTTTATTGGACGAAAATAATTATTTTGTACATAAGATATTTCACTAGGGTATTTGAGTTTTTATTTGACAAAGAACGCGTGCCTACAAGATGGCAGCGGAAAACTCAAAGGAAGAAAGAACAGGACTGGTAAAGGCGAGCGAGTTGAACATGAATACATAAAATCGAAAGAATAAAACACGGAGGACAAGCACAGGACAACCACGTTCTTTCATTTAGCAACAACGTTTATTTTGGGCAGGAACATTGCACCCTGAACGAGACCCCAACTAAGATAGGGTGATAAGGGGGAAGGAAAACTGGGAGATGGAAAGGGGAGGAAGGAACCACGAGGCACGGGCAGAACTACCGTGATGGTGTGTTTTTACGGGGAGTTGCGATATTTTTCAAGTTCAGGCCTGATGAATTCTAATTTCCCGTCTTGATAAGGTTACTGAGGCCGATGAAACGTTGTTTTCTGCGTTCTGGATGAGAAAGGATTCGATGATCTCACGTCCGTAGCGATTGCGGTGTCCCCCTTTGTCTTGGTTCCTGCGAAGTCAGGCGCGCATCCAATGCATTCGTTCGCGTGAACCGCGATCGGATGAATGGGGTTGTCAGTTCTTGAAGTAGCTTCATTTTTGTGCTCACGCAAGCGGTCATTTATACATCGGCCGGTTTGTCCTATGTACTCATGTGAATGCGTTAAGCGGAATGTGCTTGTTCGGGTTTATTTGTGCACGACATTTGTACCCTTCTGTGCATTTATGTTCGCAGCTCCGCCGAAAAGTCTGTATTTCGGGGGCTTCTTAATGAATTTGCATGTATCCCATTCGATCAGCACAGTACATGTATGTGCATATTTCGACTGTTCCTTTTCAAAATGAGTAGCAGCCGCACCTGGAATTCCACATTGGATTTCGAGGCGCTGAGAATTGATAAGCCAATTTACGTGCAAATTGAGTCGGGGACATGAAAAGGAAGAAGCTGGGTTGTGTTCTTGATAATATCAAAAATCATATAACGAATTGTAATGAGGTCGAGAACTGTGTGAGCTGGTACTCGTTGTATAGGATATGGTTCAAACATCGCAACAAAATGCAAACGAAGGGGACAAAATAAGCAACACGGATCGAGCGCTTGTCCTGAGTTTCTTCCCCTCCCTGTGTCTTTTTCTTCTTTTTGCGTTATTTAAATTGTATTATGTTTATAGCGAATTCTACAAACACAAAGCCCGTGCAAATAAAAAGCACACATACCAGGCCAAATTAGATCCTGCAACCTACCTTGGCAAGGAAGAGAAATATATCGGCAATAAAGGACAAGGAAGATCTATTCACGATCACACTACTGCGCTTTTTTCTTTCTAAAGAAAAAGGAAAGCAAACATAATTACATTCCAGGAATAGGTTCTTACTGAATACGCGCGTAGGCCGTTTTCTTTGTTTTACTTTTTATGCCACCTCAAAGACTTCGTTCAAGAGCTCCAACTTAATTGAGGCCGTCACCTTTCTTAGAGCGCCGCTTTGCCCGACGACGTTCGGCGAGCGCGGAACCTGGCGTTGTCGTCCGATCTTTGAAAGAAGTCTGGGAGCCGGACAAGAATGGAGGTGTCAGCACAAGACTCGCCGACTTCGGGGATTTTCTTACCCTTCTCGTGAAATGAATTAAATTGACTCTGCGCCTCGTAAATCAGATCGTAGGAAGAGCTCCAGTTGTCCTTCCGGTTGTAGAAATCAAAGTACACTCCTCGATCAACAAGCTGTCTGATCTAAATTAAATTCATTCCTATAAGAAAAAAAAACTGTCAGCCTTTCCACTCTGGTAAAGAAGGAAGACCAGCGAAGCTGTAGTATGAGTGAGGAATGAAGTATTTATAAATGTAAGGATTAGAGTGTGATTGGGTAATTGGTTATTCGAACGATTAAAGAATCGAGACATATATTTATATTAACGATCCGGGGTTGTTATTTATTTCGTAACCACAGTTACCATGGCCTTGTGATCACTGTCGTACATCGCCATAGGGTGTACGCTGACGGCAGGCACGTTTTCCGTGAAGACGATCTCTATACACGTCCAATGCCTGGTCGTGGGCACCGTAGGTTCGTTCGCACACGCAAGCCCGAAGCGTTCGAGCATAAACAGAAGTGAACCACTTTCCCTTTTGGCGTGCAATGTCAACGTTAAAGTCACCTGTCACTACGGCAGACGTGTCGTCGCCGAGCATGACCCAGCCGAAGACGTCCATCATGAATGCTTCAATGCCTCTCTTGGGCGTCGCGGGGGGGGGGGGGGGGGCGGACGTACACGACGGCGACCACCGGACCATCGCGCACCTTGACGGAAAGGCTGGAAAGGTTGCCGCCTTCGCTCACAGATGGCGGTAGCTGTCCAGAGTTATGTGTCAACATGTGTTTGGTACCGGACACGAAATTGGGGAACCTAGCCTTTCACAGCTCCGCTGTAAAAAACAACATATTCTTTTTTTTTTTGCAGTGTGCCTTTGTTATATTTTTCACGTACACCCTTTTTGAAAGTCTGCGCCAACGCCTGTCCGACATTGTTTGATCACATACACGGATCATGTATTGGCACGGCCGCTCGATCCGAAACGCAAAAGTGTGGCCCGCCAGATGCGCCGCAGACGGCGAAACGCACCTAGTACCCCGGGCGGCCACCGCGGCGCTACCGACCAATGACAGCTCGATAAATAGGCAATAATAATCCCTGGAGAAGGGGAACAAAGGGGGCAAAAGACAAACAGAAATCTCCAAACACAGCTATAGGTGACTGGTGCGCGAACGAAACGATCCGCCTGGTCCGGGTATCGAACCCGGGACCTCGCCATTCCAGTGGAGCGCTCTACCAACTGAGCTAACCAGGGGTTAGACGTCAGTAGAGCAAACGGTATTTATCAGCTGCCACCAGTCTAACGCCAACAAGGGTGAACGGCTTGTATTTTTAAAGTTATGATTAAGATTCAATTAATGCGAAAGTGCAAGCAAGCTGGAAAATAATGGCAATAATAATCCCTGGAGAAGGGGAACAAAGGGGACAAAGGACAAACACTAATCTCCAAACACAGCTATAGGATACCCGGATCCGGCGGACTTTTTCAGGTCGCGCACCAGTCACCTATAGCTGTGTTTGGAGATTTCTGTTTGCCCTTTATCACTTTGTCCCCTTTGTTCCCCTTCTCCAGGGATTATTATTGCCACTCTTCTCCAGCTCGCTTGCACCTTTGCATTAATTGCGTCTTAATCGCATTGATAAATCACCGGCGATGTGTTGGCTTGTTCCGTGGTATCTCTCCTCTGATCGTTATCTCTTCGCGGCTGCTCAGCAGGCGCGCGTCCCCGGAATTGCTCGGAGCGTACGCGACTTCTATACTTCGTTTCAGCTTAGGTTCGGGCGCAAACGATGTTATGAGCCGAAGGGCCAATCAAACAGCGAAAGAGGCACAACGTCATGCGTGCGCTTTGCAGTTGATAGGACTAGCCGGTATTCGCCGTCTCTCTGTGCACTGCTCGTTAGCCGGCTAGTCCATACGAAGCGCAGAAAGCACGCCATGACGCTGTGCTTTTTGACGCTGCTTGATTAGCCCTTCGGCCTCATAGCATCGGCCATGCTCTGGACTGAAGCTGAAACGAACTATAGCGCCAACGCGGAGTGAAAACTGATCAATCTCGGCTTCGTATGGCGGCACGACGTGGTTGGCCGTCCCTTGTTTTTGATCGAGCGGCCGTGGTATCGGACACGAGGGCTGCGTCCACGTTCGGCGAGGACTCGGATCCAAACACGCGTTTCTTGTCCATGGATGGATGGATGGATGGTAACGGCTATACCCTTTGTAGCGGGCGGCAGCTTGCGCCACCTAGCCAAGCAATCGCGACTGTCAATGTTGCTGGATCAACTTTTGAAAAGGGTCTCTTTTGTGTACTTGCCGCGCACACATAATCGTTCGCTTCGTGCAGCAAGCCAAACGAGACAAAATCTTGCAAACGCGTGCAAAAGGCAGAGGATGACAACAAAAGACCTCGATTACGGCGGCCAGGGCAGCCCTATCAACGTGAATGAGCACCTATAACGGGTTCAAACAAGAGGTGCTGCTATCGCAAAAAAGAAAACGGTAGGCTGGAAATTTGTCTGGTCGTCCGGCGGGAAGATCTCCGCTCGTAAAGATAATGAGACAGTTGCGATATGTATGGCTAGCATGGCCAATGTGAGAAAAAGAACAAATAAAAAATCAGAATTTCTCGTGCGAGCGCGAGTCAATGATCAATCGTGGATAAGATTAGGTATTTACTCCCTACTGAGCTCAGATCGTGTCTACAGCATGAACTAAAAAAACAAATATTACACGTGTTTCCACCTAAACTACCAGTTAGCAAGAAATAAATGTGATGACCTGGTATTTTTTTTTGTAATCCTGGAAAATTTAGTTTTGACGTGTACAGCATCGACCCAGACACTTATTGATTTCTTTTCTACGAACTACGATTCTGAAAAAATCAAGCCGGGAACTATAACGTACAAGATAAGCGATCACCTTCCATTATTTCTTTGCCTAGCGGGGAAGTACAACATTAAAGGTAGCGATTGCAAGAATATACGCTCATTCCAAGACATTTCCTCAAATCGTTTGAATGCATTTCGACAGCAACTATCTCTTATGAACTATAACGTTTTGTTTCATTTATGTGATACTAATGAAGCATACGATGTTTTTTCTTTGTTGTATTTTTTTACATTTCTTTATGCGTATCATTTTCTCTGCAAAAGTCTAAGGTTTTCCAAAAAAATACTTAAACCATAGACTACTCCTGACTTACTCGAAGAAATTCGAATAAAGAACGTTCTATATCAAGTTTGTTTTAAGATCACGAGATCTAAACGATCTTGAGGCTTTCAAGTCTTTCGTAGCAAGCTAACGAAAAAAATCACACGGTGCAAAAGCAGACTATATTTAAAATTAATTTATTTCTGCCAGTAATAAAAGCGAAATTACTTGAAAAAATACTATTGCAGTACTGAGTCAAAATTTGCTACCAGCACCGATCCAGGGCGTTCTAAACGGTAATCAGCAATTGAGTGATATGTTTTTGTAGCGTGAGCTACACTGGCCGAGTTGAGCAGCTTCGCGTGGCTCTCATAATGAGCCGTACTCCGTGCTGCGCAAGCGCGAGGAGCAGTGACGTCACAGGCGCACAGCTGGCGTGCCGGAGTCGCAGCCGCCGCCGCGGGATCTACCGTCACCGCGCGCGCCTCGCCAGTCTTCGCATTCCAGAGGAGTGACGTCATAGCCGCGGCAGACGCACTGGCGCCGCCGCGTGCCCATCCGTGTGCCTCCGTTGCGCAGTAGCCAAGTCTGACGCTGCACCGGAGCCCCTTGATAGTGCCTCTCATTTTGTGCGCACAAAGTTCACGCTACGTATATCCTGGCATAGCCGAGCTAAGCCACCGCAATTTTTTTCAATAAGTCCGGCCGGAAGCACAATACTATTGCAGTACTGAGTCGAAATTTGCTACCAGCACCGTTCTAGCGCCTTCTAATCGGTAATCAGCAACGGAGTGATATGTTGGTTGCCACTGAGTCGGCCGGAAGCCTAAATATAATGCAATTAAATGCGAGGGTGCAAGCGAGCTGGACAAGAATAACGAAAATAATCCCGGGAGAAGGAGAACAAGAGGGACAAAGGACAAACACAAATCTCCAAACGCAGCTAGGTGACTGGTGAGCGACCGAAAAAATCCGCCTGGACCGGGTATCGAACCCGGGACCTCTCCATTACAGCTGGAGCGCTCTACCAACTGAGTTAACCAGGGGTTAGACGTCAGTAGAGCAAGCGGGTTTTATCAGCTGCCACCAGTCTAACACCAACAAGGGTGAAGCTTGCAATTTAAGGTTATAATTATAATGCAATTAAATGCCAGGGTGCGAGCGAGCTGGACAAGAATGACGAAAATAATCCCTGGAGAAGGGGAACAAGAGGGACAAAGGAAAAACACAAATCTCCAAACGCAGCTAGGTGACTGGAGAGCGACCGAAAAAATCCGCCTGGTCCGGGTATCGAACCCGGGACCTCTACATTACAGGTGGAGCACTCTACCAACTGAGCTAACCAGGGGTCAGACGTCAGTAGAGCAAACGGGGTTTATCACCTTGTTGGTGTTGGACTGGTGGCAGCTGATAAAACCCGTTTGCTCTACTGACGTCTAACTCCTGGTTAGCTCAGTTGGTAGAGCGCTCCACCTGTAATGGAGAGGTCCCAGGTTTGATACCCGGACCAGGCGGATTTTTTCGGTCGCTCACCAGTCACCTAGCTGCGTTTGGAGATTTGTGTTTGTCACTTTGTCCCTCTTGTCCCCTTCTCCAGGGATTATTTTCGTCGGAAGCTAAGTCCGGCCGGAAGCCCGGAAGTCAAGGGCCTCCGTCGAGGCCGGTCCTGCCTGCAGCGAAGAGGACAACGATGAGTGTTTCCTCGGTGCTCTGGATGTCAGTGACATGGCAGCACTCCAACGAGACGAACCTGAACTGCGAGCACTCATCGAGTACCTAGAGGGACAAGGGAGTACGGTTCCCCGTGCTTTCTTACCGATCCTGCCTACCTTCGCCATTCGACAAGGGCTGCTGTACAAGGAAAGCTTCGGCGACCGCAACACAGCGTGGATGTTGGTAGCCCCTTTTAGCATTCGAGAAGTCTTCCAAGAATTCCACGACGACCCGATGGGGGGCACCTCGGGTAGAGCAATACACTTGCCAGAATTCGTGAAAACAGTTAATCTCTACTCCCGATCGTGCGCCGAATGTCAAAGACGCAAGAAACCGTCCACGAAGCCATCAGGAGCTCTTCAGCCGATTTCGCCGTTAATTTCCCCTTTTCAACAGATGGGAATGGACTTGCTTGGACCGTTCCCACTATCGACGGAAAGGAACCAATGGATAATCATTGCTGCAGATTATCTTACACGATACGCTGAAACCAAGGCCCTTCCGTCAGGAATTCCGATAGGAGTTGCCAGGCCTTTTATCGAGTCCATCGTCCTTAGGCACACCGCTCCCGAGGTTTTAATTACAGACAGCGGGTCGTCATTTATGCCGCGACTCACGCAAGAAATTCTTCGTCTCAGCCACACCAGTCATCGTCGCATCACGGCGTAGCACCCGCAGACCAACGGGCTCACAGAGCGACTCAACAAGAACATTGCCGACATGAACTCCATCAACGTCGACGTGGAGCACAAGACGTGGGACAAGGTGTTACCCTACGTCACAATTGCCTACAACACGGCGGTTCAAGAGACCACTGGAGTTACACCTTTTCAGCTGGTACATGGTCGCAACGTAAAGACCATGCTCGACGCAATGAAGCCCCACGACTCAGCTGACGATAAAAGCGACGACGCCCAGGTGGTTGCTCAACGGGCAAAGAAGGCCGGCAGCTCGCCCGACTCGGGATTCAAGACCATCAACGTTTCGACATTGGCCGCTACAACCTTCGTCGTCGGGACGTTCAGTTCCAACCCGAAGACAGGATGTGGGTGTGGACACCCATTCGTCACCGCGGTCTCAACGAGAAACTGTTGAAACGGTACTTCGGATTGTACAAGGTACTTCGTCACCTTGGGGAGCTCAACTACGAAGTGGTGCCCGACGGAATGCAAACATCATCATTACGCCAACCACGACCCGAGGTGGTTCACGTAGTTCGACTCAAGACGCTATATGCTCGAACGTCTTGAGTCGGACGACGTGAACCACCATGGGTCGTGGTCGGCGTCGTGATGATTATGCATTCCGTCAGGCTCCACTTTGTAGTTAAGCTCCCCGATGCGACGAAGTACCTTGTACGCGCGGTCCGAAGTACCGTTTCAACTGTGGACTTTTCGTGTTCCAGAGGACTGTTTAACTTACTGTTCTCTTGTTTTGTTTTCTTTTGAATCGGGGCGATGTGCTTTTGAAAAGGGGAATAAGTCGCGTGCGCAGCTAGCCAAGTACGCCGCGCGCTTGGCTCCCACGCAGACGGCCGGGGTTCGAATCCTGCCACCGCTTGTCCTTGGTTCTTTGCTATACGTAAGTAGAAGTTTCTAGAACGGTGTAGAACCATGTAGCTTGTTCATGTTTAGAATGTATGATTCTAGAACGAATGAGGTAGAATATTCCAGACTCCCAGGAAACGCTCAAAAGAAGCCCTGCCGCGCTGTACGGGGTAAGCCTCGCCTCAGCGCTTGGTCCTGCTGTGACGCCGTCATCGACGCCTGCGAGGCTAGCCTTTTCCTATTCTGTTCTGGGTACAAGTTCGCCCCATTAAACGTTTAGTTTCCTTCAGTTATTCGTGGCCTCATCAATTGTAATTCGGGACAATAGAGATAACTAGTGAATACAGTGTCAGAGTATCGCATTCCCATCCTCTAATGCTTTGACCACAGCAGTTCCAGCCTTGCCCTGTATGTTTTGAATTACTGCGGCATCACTGGACGGCAGCAGTCACATGAAACGTGTGCTGTCACTATCATTATCGTTTTTTTTCTAATTGCCGCCATGGGCCATTATATTGGGTTCAGTCATCTTCTACTGCAACGTTCCGGGTTGCTTCTCAGCCACTTATAAGTGGCGGAGAAGCGACCCGGAACGTTACAGTAGTGCCGTGGCGCAGGTAATTTTATGGAATCACATCTTAACGTTCCATATTTCGCGACTCCCATGTTCCTGCTTGCTGTGCCTTCGGGTGTCGAAGCAGGTCAGAGAACGGCAAAAGGCTCTTCTGCTTCCCGTCAGGCAAGAACGCTAATGTGAAGTAGGGGATTGTTTGGCTTGCCATTATAAAACAAAATAATTCCAAGTCCGCTGCAGGAAGCAAGATTGGTTAGGTGAATGCATTTCACTGGTATTCGCAACTTCCATGGCCTATAGGGGGCGCAATAGCTCTTATCAAAATGCCTGTCATTTGGATGATCGTCGTAGAACAGCGGTACTGGGTTGGGTCTGCGTCGCGTAAGTAATTCTAATATTCTGAAATGCGAGCGATATACGAGCATTACCTCATTCTTCTACGTCAGGAAGGTGTAGGCAAGCAACTTAATTCTGAAGCCTATCATCAAGGAGCTAGGGATCGCAATTCACACACCGCGGTACCACCATCGCTGAAAGTTGCCAATTGGTTGTCGCCTCGCAGCCTATCAGGCTGCTTCAACTGAGCTTGGTCGCTTGGTTAAGTCAACGTTCAGCACGAACGATGCTTGGAAGAACGGCTGCTTTTGAATAAGAATTATGTTGGGGTGCTTTTTATTCAAATTGCATCGCTTCGTACGAAGCGGGAAAAAAAATAAAAAAGGAGTAGTTTTGCAAGCAAAGTTCAAAGAACGAATGTCCGGGCGACTCATAACGCAATTTAAGCAAAGTCTCGTGTGAATAGGCACTCAAACAATTGTAGTCGGAGTTTTTTAAATATTTTTATTGCATTGCTGTTTTCCACTTTTCTGGTAGAAAACATGAATGAAGGACTTGACAGCACAGTCTTAGATAGGTATGTCACTTGATGCATCGAGTGGATGAGATGCACTCTTGCTGCTCAGGTAGAATGAATGATGACACAAACATCCTTGGTGTTTGCGGTTGAGAGAGTCATTGATTTCATACCAAGCCACTCTGGTAACTCACCGTCAGTTCCATTTGCCTGCATTAACCATTTAGAGAGGTAGCGTCGTCGACGACTCCTTTATGAATCGTCATGGGGAAATCATCGCTGAACTTCGCTGCAAGCTTCATCTGGCGAGCAAAGCTATTCTCAAGCTATCACAAGGGCTTGATACTAGGTTTCAATCTATCCTGCTCCTGTCAGGTCCTGAAAATATTGTATGCAGTTGTAAATAAGTCAATGACATGCTTCTGCATTTATACGACAGTCTTTTGAATGCTCAAAAAGCGTAAAAAAATGTCAGGGCCTAATGTTATGACAGAAATAAGCGGCTAAGCTCTAAGCGATAAAGTTCGCCACTACAATGAAAACACGGCACCGACCATCCTCGTCGAGTGAGTTATTGGTATTTTGAATATCTACCCACTGATAGGTGACTCAACACAAGGTGACGTATTTTACCAGTGAGGTATGACTACCCACCTGGGTTTTTTAACGTGAACCACGGAGTAATGATTACACGAGTGCAGCTATAGACTTCATTGTAAATGATGTCGCAAATGATTTAAAGCGGCTACCCGCAGCGCCACAAACTTCCCTGAAAGGCTTTTCGACAACGCCAGCGACGCGGTATGCGCACAGTTTTTGTACTGTGTACAATGGAAGATTCCAAAATGGCGGCACTGGTATGGATGAATTTGAGCGCCACGGCGCGGAGCTTGGGAGTTTCAGGGTACTCTGGAAACCTATTCAGTGACTCTAGAGATAACCGGCAAGCTGGTGAACTTTTAACATTCTAAACAACCGAGATCGAGGAAAAAAAAAAAAAGGCGGGCAGCAGCTATTGTTCTAATCTAGTTCCAGAGTTCCCAAAGTTCTTTTATCGGTGCCATCTACCTACCCCACTTACTTCTTTTGGCACATTTTATTTTTACCTTTACCGTTCTTTCTGCCTTCCCCCTCCTTTGTCTTCTTATTTGAAAGAAGAAAAAAAAAACTACACAATCACTGCTAGTACAATAACACAGAACAACTAGTGAGACCTTCTTACTAGTTGTTCTGCGTCAATTTACTAACGAGGATGCTGTAGCTTTTTTCTTCTTTTTTAAAGAAAACAGGAAGGAAGGGGGAAAGAGAACACACTATCGAAAATCAAGAAAAAGAAAAAACAAGATTCAAGCGGCGGCGAGTTTCTCCGCATTCCGGCGATCACTGTAAACACCGGCAAAACTCAGATACCGCGAAAACCAGCACTCCGCCCTGGGAAAAAAACAAAACAAAGGAAAAAAACATCCGAAGGAACAGTTTTGGTTGAAAGGCTGGCTTGCTGGCCATCTTTTGAACCTCCCAATCGATGGCCCGCCTGGCAACGAAACATCCAGGTGTCTAAAAAAAGAAGAAAGAAGAAACAGCTCGCGTAACATAAAAAAAGGAGTAAAGAAGCATTAATTTGAAGGGCTCAGGCACGTGCCCATAAGCAATAATCGTGGGTGTCTGGGCAGCGTCCATCGAATCTTAACCGCGAGACTTGATGCCACAATTGCCGTAGCTGCAATGCACTTTCACGTGAGTTTATGGAAAATCACGGTATCTTACACCGTGTGGAAAATTTAGCGCCTCACCTTGGCGTCAAACTTTCCGAAGGTTCTTTTACTTTCAGTACAGTATGTATTCAAAGACCCCTGTCCGACGGGCACATTAAAGGCCTTCCGAACGATACTCCTTTAAAGAATCGGCGAAGTAGCTGCAGATATTGAGCTTATCGGCGTGCGCTGTTTCGCCGATCCTTGAAAGGACTTTGTTCTGAAGGCTTTTAGCGTGCCCGTCTGACAAGGGTATAAGGTCCAGATTTCATTGGAAGGGCGTTACGCTCGAGCGGAACAAAGGCAACATAAGGCATCAAAGCATAAATAGCGCGTAGCAGGCAATGCATAAGGACATAAAGTTACGATCAACCATACTTAATCACCGGTAGGCAGAATTGCAATTATCCAGATTCATTAAGCGCCGCAGAGAGAATCAAAACCCGGACCGTGCTGTCTGCGACCCGACGCTTTACTTGTCTCATCGAGGAGGAGGCAAGCAGGAGTGCAAGCAGCCGGACCACGCATGACTCAGGGAGCCAGCTGCGCATACCAGGCGACCGCAGGTATGTGCAGCTGGCTCCCAAATGGCGAACGCTATCTCCCAGCGCGTTCTCGCGGTGTTGTGGGGAGGATTACAACGCGGCAACGGGCAGAGCGTCCGGCGTATGACGTACCAGTTACGCGAAGCCGCCAATAGACAGAGTAGTGGGCACGATAAACTTTGTTCTGTTTGCGATAAAACATTACGTGACCCAGATGACGCCACCGGACAAGGCGTGAGATACTTCCCGCATCAGAAGTGTCGCGCAGTCTGACGCAACCCCCAAATAAGTCAAGCGTATTCCCTCCAATATAAGGCGAAGCGAGCGCACCCTCTAAAGGTGCCCTTCCTCATATCAGGTGCGGCCGGCGCGACCTGCCCATACCAGCGACACGTGTTAGGCTAACCTCGCACGTGTCGCTGCGATGCAAGTATTGTTGTACTTATAATTGTTGACGTCAAAAACCCACAAAGCAACAGTTGCTTTCTCTCACGAAACCAACGGCAGACGCAACAAAAATTAGAAAAACAAATCTGGCAGCGTTTACCTTATCAATTCACAGCAACCAATAAGCGGCATCGTGATCTGTGCACGTGCAGATTACATGCCGCCATTGTACATCATAACCACTTGATGGGGTTAACAAGGTACAGAGCACGCGCTGGGTTTCTGACATTGTTAAGCTTCGGCTATTCTCGTCGTTGCAGCGATTTTACATAAGCCATTACCCGAATGATCGCCCACGTGTCGATTGTCACGAAGTTCAAATATAGAGCCCACGCAGTGTCAGGCCCAATATATAAGCCGAATTTAAATACCCCCTCATCGGGTAATCTCGAAGAATGCGTCAATACTGCGGCCCCGTGATAAGTCATCGAGGTTTGCGAAGGAGAGCCGGAAATAAAAAGAGCGCTTTCATCCGTGAAATTGCACCGCGACGAAAAAGATTCTTGGTCAGGTTCGTTGCGTGCGGTGCGAGTATACCTTGGTCACTGTAGTGCTAGTAATCTTATCGAAAGTGAGAAACAACCCAATATCGTTGCACATACCCTCTAAAACTGACCTATCTCAAACCCTCGTCCCATCTAATAGCATAAAACAAATATTGCATATTGGCGAGCGCAAATACGCGACTACTTCAGGATTGAACCATGCCTATTCTCCCCTGGTTACAGACTGAACCAGCGATCCTAAAGTCGCATTCACACTGCTCGTATACATCGTACAAAATACAGTTTGTTTGCTGCAGGACGTAATCAACTGCAGACATACCTCAAGTACGATCGAAGCATTTTTGCTTCGTACATTTCTATGCTTCCAAAATGTTCTGACGACAGTGTTTTGTACGGCCACTGTGAAGCCGCGGTCACACTGATAATATCTCAAACAGACCGCTTGCTAACATCGTCTGAGGCGTGCCTCTTCCTCGTTTGACGGTCACGTTGTTCATACAAAACATGCCTGCATACATGTTTCAAGCATACAAACCAAACATGTTACGAACAACGGTTCCCTAGAACTCCCTACTGTCTGCAGACTGTTTCTCGCATGATGTACAAGCAGTGGAACCGCGGCAAAGTAACCAAGCATGTGAGCCTGTATGGCCACCGTCGAAGTAACTGTGACGCGCCCCATTTGAACCGGGAACAGCGACAGTCCAAGAAGATTACACGGCACACCTTAATACACATACAAGAAACTTAGAAAGCAGGGAGCCGGTCGGCAAGGACCGGTCAAGCGTGAAAACGAGACAAGCGTTGCCACGGCGCTCTAAAAATCGAATATTGTCCTCGAGCGATTTCTACGAACCCTCCGCCTGCACGGACACCCGTCAGTCCACGGCCTCCTTATTTTAGTCTTCACGGTCGCGTAACCGGAAAGAGGCTTCTATACCTTCTTTCTTTTATTATTTTGTTACGTGTCTCTTGGATTGCGTGTCAAACAGGCGGTGGGTTCCTGCCTCAGACCGCCCCTCCCCCACCTTCTTTTTGTGCATTCGACAGGGGAATACGCGACGTCGACTTACGTCAGTAACTAAAGCGGAGACGTGCAGTTATATTCGTACGTCTGAGGGAGATTTCCGTCTATCGATCGGCATTACGTTCGCTCAAGATTCCGTTACGACTGTCAAGGTTTACGTAACGCGTACATCATGACGGCTACCCTTCGAAGAATCTGAACACACGGTTTAAAACTTCCAGAACCATTTCTAAGGTGGATTCGGATGTTTGTTGTTCTACAGGCTATCTCCGAGCGCGATTCGGTTGTAAATAAATCCTATAAATAAAGAAAACAGAGTTCAATAAAATATTTCGCAAAAGTGTTCTTACGTAGTGCAGTTATCACACTCAAAGTTCATAAGTGCAGTGTAGGTACTAGGAAAAAAAATACTTGAGCCAAAAATGTTTTTTAGGGCACAAGGTGGAAAACAGGAAAAACCAACTGGTTGATGCAGCTATTTACAGATGGCACAACTTAAAGCAAAAACGTGAAAGCTTCTTTGCGATGAATACTGGAACTAGGTCAAATACTGCTTTCGGCTATCGTCACTACCACGATGGGTCGCGCGAAAATATTGGACCCTTGATTGGTTCCTGCCTTTTCAAACGTTCCCGAGTTCCCAGAAATCAAGTTGTCGGTTTTGTGATCCGGATCAATCCGAGTGATTGGTGTCCCGACGATCGACAACTCATCGGCAATTTCCAAATCGCGGGGGAAATTCGCCCCGTTCGAAGTGGACCTTCCCGAACAACAGCTATACTTTGTCTCACCCTGCGATGGACAATAATCGAAGCTACGGGGTGTCAGCTCCAATCAGAATCCGTCGACAAACCACGTGGTGTATCACGTGGCAGCAATCTAGGTTCTTGCTTCTGACCCATGATTGGACCTCGTGTACCGTACATTTTGCTGCAGTCCATCTTAGGGTGAGCCGAATTATAGGCGCCATCGACCTAAAGGAAACGTATTTCATTTCGTACACAATCCTCAAGGCGCACCAGTCTTTGCGGAACATTGAACGAGAGGCACTCTTAGGAGCACGCGTGACATGCCAGCCTTTGATCAGTAATATTTACCTGGTGAGTTCAGAAAATATTAACCTTACGTGCTATCGATTTCCCATAGAGAGTGAAGTAGCTCCGAGGTGAGTGCGCATCTAGTTTGGCGCATGGTTCGTTTAATATTTCTATTGTGTTTTGCGTAAATATTTTGTTAAGTCAGTCATCTTTTTTTCTGTTTTTGTGGATATTGGGTGGAAGCGGTTTAGATTGGAAGGTATGCACCAATATCGAATTGAACTTACCTGACTCGAAGTTGGTTCGTCTAAAATTTGCCTTCCCGTTTCGT
This sequence comes from Ixodes ricinus, assembly GCA_037355805.1. Taxonomy (NCBI): domain Eukaryota; kingdom Metazoa; phylum Arthropoda; class Arachnida; order Ixodida; family Ixodidae; genus Ixodes; species Ixodes ricinus. The sequence goes on along the minus strand of JAZHYW010070355.1, from coordinate 111,124 downwards.
GTGGCAATTATCGGTGCACGCAGATATGTATTTCGTGACATTCTAGAAGGACCATGGAACTTACATAATACATGTTATGCATTCTATGATCAAACTTGATTTGAAAAAAATATATAATTAAATACTGGAACACAGATGCCGTGGAACGAATGAGAATAACGTATACTGAGCTGCGTACGCGTAACGTCGTCATTTCTAAATATCTGCATCCACAACACCACCGAGTTCGGGCTTTGATGCAACTGATAAAACCCGTTTGCTCAACTGACGACTAACTCCTAGTTAACTCAGCTGGTAGAGCGCTCCACTAGGAATGGAGAAGTCCCTGGTTCGATACCACCAGGACCGGGCGAAGTTTTTTCGGTCTCACATTAGTCCACCAGCTGTATTTGGAGATTTGTGTTTGTCCTTTGTCCCCCTTGTTCCACTTCTCTGGGGATTACTTTCCCTATTCTTGTCCAGCTCGCTTGCATCTCTACATTAATTGCATTATCACCCTCCCTTTGCGGCGCCAAAATGGGACTGACGGTTCCCTTAGCCCGGAGTTAATTGAGGCAGCTCGAAATTCCTGTGCCTCGCGACCGTGTTTGCAGCCTAGAATCCTCCGGTAAAACCGTGTTTATGTTTCACGCTCTGTGGGTGACATCCCCCGCTTCCGCTTCGCTGACGCAGAAAGTAAAACCTGTAAGTAAAGCGCTTAACAATCTCACTGTCTGTAGGGTCCAGGTCATTTATTTATTTATTTATTTATTTATTTTCTTGTTCGCTCAGGGCCCGGAAACTTTACAGAGGGCGGTGGGATTATACGGTCGAAAAAGTAAATTAAACGAGGAAATCACAAGAAAAAAAGTCCTAGCAGTCCGGTTACGGCAATTTTAAAACCAACAGGATTAAGAATTGTGGCGATGGATGTGAAAAGGTGATTCCAGTCAATAGGCGTAAGAGGATTGAAGGATTTAGAGTAGATATTAGTGTGACACTGTGGAATCCCGAGTTTATGTAGGTGATCGCTGCATGATGATATCCAGAGTAATTTTGTTTCCCGCTAAATAATAAAAATCGGGTTTTGAAAAAAAATTAAACAAACAAATTAGCAATCTTTCGGCGTAAAGAGGGATTAAGCACGAGCCGACATCTCACGATGCCACGTTTACGGGCCCTGCAGTGTCTGCGCGGTAGTTCAATTGGACGCTAACGCATGACGATAGTTTCCCTTGGTACTGCTTGCATGAAATATTTTGCTTCGTGATTTATTGTGGTCCCTGTTGCTTCTTTAATTTGCATGATGCGCCCAAAGAAAACTTCAGTTCTGACCGAAAAAATGGTTATACACTTACTCCGCGATGCATGAATTAAGTAAATAAATGGTAGGATAACCAATTCAATTTTCAGTCTTACTGCATCTGTAATACATTTGGTGCTCATTTAAGGTGTCTTGGCTGAAGTGTTGGGGCTCGTGTCGGGACACCCTTTTTGGCAGGTCGTCAAGGCGCCAGTTACGTGACAACAGGAATCACGTGACCACCTACGTGGTCACCGAGGACGAAGACGATCAAAGTAAACACAGAAACCTTCGGCCTAGTGGAGGGGGCGGAGGGGTGGAGAAAGGCGGCGAGGGGGCACGTAGCTGGTCACGTGATCCCTGTTGTCACCTGACTGCGCCCTGGCGACCTGAAAAAAAAAAAGACGTCCCGCTCGTGTCACCCTGTTCATAAAGGAAATTTGTAAAGCCAGGATCATACACTTGCGACAGCTTATACGACCAAGCGCTCGTACAACCTCTTGTAATTTCTCACGACGAGTAGAGAGGATCCAGCTCAAACCATGGGAGCGTTCGCAATTGAATGGCGGACGCATCCTGCGGAGATTGATCAGAAGTGCGCATGCGCTGCTTTGTCGCGCGGCGAGAGGAAAGCAGGTGGAAAGGCGGAGACGCTTGCAGACGATCGACGTTTTTGGGTTCGATACTCGGTCATATTGGCTCTCAAGCGACAACGATGATGATGATGATGATGATGATGATGATGAAGCGACGAACGAACCGACTGGCGCCATCTACCGGGCAGTCATGGAACACATGCAATTTCCGTATATGTCCCTTTTTTCTGTTTTCCGCGCAGCATTTTTTTATTTGCTTTAAAAACGTTTTACAATGTTTAACAACAACAACAACAACAGCAACAACAAAAACAACACCACCAGCAACAACAACAAGAAGAATAAGCTCAAGAAGAAGAAGAAGAAGGAGAAGAAGAAGACTTATTTTCATCAGTTGTGATAGGGACCTAAGGAAAATAGCTGTAATATACAGCTTGACGAGTCCTCAGGCCTGTAAAATGGTGAGCAGCGAGCGGAAAAGGAACACAGATAGAAAACAACATACACACCTATACAGATTGATGGCACCTAGCGGCTAGATCAGAAAGCTGTGGCGGCAGGTTTTCTCGCCAGCCTTCTCGAGCGAATCAGATATTCATTTCGCCTGGCGGACTAAAGACGAAGCCGCAAAAATTGTTTCCGAAACATGCGATGAATATACCCAATCAACGACCGTTTCTCCTGATAGTACGTTCATTTGATCTCGCAAATATTCAGCGAAACAGTCGTTCTAGTCAAAGACAGTTCTAGGGCCAACCCATAGATGGCGCCAGCGTGCAAGTGTGTTCTCTCGCCGTAAGAGATCACAAGACCTCGGTCGTAAACAAACGCGAGAGTGTAAACAAGCCTTTAGAGGGACGGGCCGCTGGTTAACACTCGCTGTCCGTTGAGACCTGCATTTTATTCATTGTGCAAATCTTTATATGCCCCTATCAAATGCGAGTTTATCTGAACGAGGTGTCTTACGAGTCACACCCACTGGACCAACACAGACACCCGACTCAAGTTATGTGTTTTACTTCCAGAAGATCAAGGATGGTTTACAACTTTATAGTTGGTTGAATTCAAAAGACGACGGCGGCACCAACTGAGTCGACTGCAACCAAAAAACCTTATACCCGAGAAGAAAAAAAACCTTCGAAACGGCATCCTTCAGATACCTGAGCACACGGTTTGGCTCCTAGCGTCAACATAAAGTATCTTTCTTTTTATTTTCTCCTATTCAGCAGACAAGCTACGGCATCCGAGGAGTGTTTCCTAACCGCATTAGACAAGAAGAAACCATAAACAAAAATTGACAGCGGCCATTAGCCCCAAAGTCCTATAATGCCTAAAATGCGGTATTCAAGGAGCGATTGTTTACATTTGTTTAGAAGATATTAAACGGTCCTTTCGGGCAATGAAGAACCTATATTTTCATTCATTCCCCGTTAAATTTAACAGGGAAAGTGACTTGCTATAAAGGTCAAGTGAGACAACTTTTTCCGCTGAATTTAACAGTTAAAATTACTCGGTATAAAGATCACGTGATGGCAAATATCCCGCTAAATTTAACAGGAAAGCACTCTTGGTATAAAGGTCGCCTGACTTTAATTTTCCCGCGAAATTGAACAGGAAAATTAACTTTGTATAAAAGTCACGTGACCTGTTTTTCCGCTAAATTCAGCAGGGAGACTAAATTCGTGTTTAAATCCCGTGACGTCAATTTTTTCGCTCAATTTAACCAGGAAAAGTGGATTGTTGTTTAAGTCACGCGAGGTCGATTTTCCCGCTAAATTTAACAGGGAAACTGACGTGGCATAAAAGACACGTGACTTGAATTTCCCCGCTAAATCTAGCCAGGAAACTAAATTGGTTTTAGAGTCACGTGACGTCAGCTTCCCCGCTGAACTTAACTGATAAATGCGCGGACGGACGAACGGAATGCTAAAAATTCGGGAATGGAAATGGTTCTGTTAAAAAGTATTCATGCTTTAAAAATACAATTTTACTGCCAAGTCGAACGACAAAGCTTTTTTTTTTTTGTATTCATACATTAAAGTCAAGAACCGGCGCGTGGCAACAGTTAAAGCAGCTTTCGTTACAAAGCGCCATAAAAGCGGAGGATTTGAACCCGATGCGCTTGGACGTTCGGGGTTTAAAGGCAGGGTCAGTGATCCCCCACCCGCGCCTACGGATTGCGTCTTTTCTTCTTTTTCTTTTCACTGACGTTTCGACTCGGGTCACAATCCCCGAAGATCAGATAGAGCGGATCTGCTGCGATCTGATGGAAAGGCTTGAAACGGCTTTAAGAGCCCGGACTCTTACATTTTGAAATCTACTTATTTTTTTATTTATTATCTTTTTTTTTTTCTTTTTTTTTAAGAGCGAATATTTTAGGCGTTTTTTTTCCGTGTTTCGCGGCGTCGCCGTCGTCGTCGCCGTCGTCGTCACCGTCGGCGTCACTGTCGGCGTAACCGCGCGCGTTGCATTAGGGGATGTCGCAGACCCATTCACCCATTCAATTCCTCGCTAAATTTAGCGAAGAAACGGAATTGGTGTGTAGGTCTGTGACGTCACATAATGCAACACTGCTTATACAGTTTCCCCGCTAAATTTAGTGTTAGAACTGACGTCACATGAACTCAACACCAATTCAGTTTGCCCGCTAAATTTAGCGGCAAATTGAATTGGGGCTGAGGTTACGTGACGTAAAATTTCCCGTTAAATATAGCGGAGAAACTGAATTTGTTCATTGTTGACGTGATACGAAATCATGTGACGTTATTTTCTCCGCTAGATTTAGTGAATTGGTGTTGAGGTCACGTGGCGTAAAGTTTCCAGCTAAATTTAGCGGGGAAACTGTGGGAGGAGGGTGGCGAGTGGAGGAGGTGGAAGACGAGGAGGAAAAAAGAGAAGGAGGAGGGGAGAGTATTCCGTACCCCCTCCCCTCCTCCACCTCCTCGTCCTCCTCCTCCATTTTATCCATACCCTTCCCTCCTCCTCTGTACCATCCACTTCTCCCGCATACCCTCCTTTCAAGGCGTATCGCAAAATCAAAATACTTCAAGAGCTGCGCTCTAATTTCGCATTACAGTGATTTGTAAACGTCTTTCAATTTTTATTTATTTCTACATACGATCGCGAACACAGTGTCCCCTGAGTCCCCTTTTGATCGAGATTCGGCGCAACGAATGATGAAATGGCAAAAGCTCATAAAACGTTAATGAATCGGTGGCAGCAGCCGGTACGTCCACGATAAAATCACTCTATTTAATTCTTAGTTTAGATTTTAGCAGCTCTCACGCTGCCAATACATTACACGGAAGACAGTCTGCAGACACTCTATGAGGCGAATTTCTTCCTTGTACAGCCGTCATGTCACATTGGTCGTACAAGGACTGTCTGCAGGCGTGTTCGAAACATACAAATGTCTGAAGAAAATACACTCGGAACATGCTTGCGGTGTTTCCGCGGATGTCATCAACGTCTGCACTGAACACCGCGCCTTTTATAGACGCTTTGCAGCAGCTCTGCATGGGCGCCACCATAACCGACCTTCAGGTTTTGCTTCCTCTTATTCCGTTCGCTTCACTTCATCATTACCACAGCGGGACAGGTAATTTCCACTTCAGGTGCTACTGTGTCCTTCTGCCCAGCATTGGCCTTTGTGGAGGCTCGTCCACGCCGTCTTCAGTGGCTCGGTATCTCGGTATCTCGGTATGCCAAGCGGAAGTTCGTCTGCATCTTTTTGCGGGGATTGTGGTGACGTCAGAGAGACGCCGAGCTCTGATTGGTTCTCCAAGAAAGATAGTGAGTAGACTTCGAGGCAACTTGCTTTGCAACAACTACACTTCAATCAGAGCCAATCGGAGCTCGGCCTCTCTCTGACGTCATCGCAACACCTGCGCAATTGGAAGCAGACGACTAGCTCTCCACATAGACGTGAGAAAGGTCGGCTATGGCGGCTCAATCTGGCGCGTCTTCAAAGCGTCTCTAGGTATGCGAGCAGTGTGGACGTGGCTTTCGGGGATGGGCATGGACAAAGCAACAAGGCGTTGCGCTGCATTATGGTGTTATTTCAAAGAAAACATTTCCCGCTCGTAGAAGGTACGGGATCGGGGATAGAGACTGTGTCGTCATAGCACGCTTGACAGGTAGCTGGATGAAGATGCGTGCTTCCGAGCCGCAACAGCGCGGTTACTTGGCAGAGTGGGCGAGACACCGGACGTGATCGGCAACGCTATTAAATGTGTTTTATTTTTATGCGTAACTAGATAGTATTTATGTTCCCTATAAACAGTGGTAGCTCAGCTACACACTGCAGAACAACAACAACGACACTAAATAAAATAAATTACAAATAATGTTATACTACCGAACCACAATTCAACCGAACATTTTTTGGAAGGCTCGCGGATCAGCTGGGTTTCGGTGAAAGCGTGCCATAAACCTTTGCGATCTAGCGAATCCTGGAACAGAAATAATTTGTCTCGATGCAAAATACAATGTTAAAAATCAAAAGCGCAAACACCAAGAAAAGAAGAGGGGACAGGACAGAGCGCTTACTCCAACTGAGTGTTTAATGCATTCCCCGAGAAAAACATAAAAGAAGAAACTGGACATGCGAAGGTAGGAAGAGGAGGAAAATTAATGCTATAGTTGGAGTAAGCGCTCTGTCCTGTCCCCTCTTCTTTCTTGGTGTTTGCGCTTTGATTTTTAACAATGTATAGCCAACTAGCCCAACAGTTAATTTTGATTCAGCAAAACACAACTTGGCACTGCATCACAAAGCGTGACAGCTCACGCGCACAAAACTAGACGGAACCCGTATTTTCTTGATAAAAATAAAAATAAAAGAAGACTCATATTACGTAGTCCTCGCTTCCATGATCTCCCCCTTTAAATTCCAACAAGTTCGCTTCACGTATAGACGTTTTTTGTTTCCTGTCGTTCTCAGTCACGTAGGTTTCGTATCTGGTATGCGGGACGAAAAAAATAATAAAACATTTCAACCTCGAATATGCGAGAAAATATAGGTGATGCAAAAGAAGAATGTGTGACAATCACGTATTTTTTGTAAACACCTTCCAGCGGCGTGGAGAGATCAAAACGATGTTTTACCGCATACCGGAAGTGACGATATTCAAGAGGCTGCGCCTTTGTGGAAAAGGTGTGTACTGAACAGAGAAACGACCGATTAAAGCCTCTATTCAGCTTTCATATAGATCCCCCCTTGTTTTCCCGAACAACGTCTCCGTCTCGTTCGTCGCGGTGTGACTAGCTACGTCAGGGATCCTATCCACATATACATTTTTTTCCGAAAGAATTGGGTCTTTCTTTTTGTCGCGTCGTCGTGCACTGGCGCATTGCACGCTACTTGCAAGACGTGCGAAAACACATTGAGGGAGCTTTAGCGACAACTACTCTGGTTTCTTCTGCCTGTGTGCGCGGAGAAAAAGGCGAGTGAAAATAGATCAGATTTTTGCCTCCCAAAGCGAAAAAGAAGCATTAGAAAAAAAATATTTATTTTGGTTCTAATCATCCGCTCGTCCTCAAAATCTAAGGAACCTAGTTTTGCAGCCGTTGTGTATACATTGCGACATGTGTCAGACTCAACGTAGAAGAGCCTAAAATACCGTCCAATATCAAGTCAGAAATAATTTCTTCGAGGTTCCATAGCTCATGCCATTTTTGGTTAGTTCGCAGTGCTCGTTCGCAATTTTTTTAAAATAAACTATGGAAGATGTCGTAAAATTTCGAGGCATTCGTTTCGCCAAGTAACCAATACCAACGGCATCGATGATCAGTTTTGCAATAGGAAATGCAACTATACTTGATCGTGATGACTTCGTTGCAAAAGATGCCCAGAAGGTATATTAAAATTCTCAATAAGGCAGTCGCGATTTTTTTTTAATACTCCGGTAAGGCACGTGTTTTTTTAAGCCTGTTTTTTTTACATTACATATTTGTAACCTTAGATGTTACCGTCGCAGATATTAGACTGGTTGCTTCGTTTTGATTCTAAAATGGACTCGGTGATCCGAATTTCGTACTGCTGAGGCTAACACGTAAAAAGAGTACTTGATAATTTTATTTTTTTATTTAAGATAGTTTCCGAAAATTTAAAACGCAGAGGATATAGCTTATTATCTTACCGCATCTTACTTCATGGTTGATTTTCGGGCGTTCTTATCGAATAATGCACCAATCACTTAACTTCTGAAAAATTTCGGTTGCCGGCGCGGACGTTTTCTTTCAAGACAGTTATTTATTTTGCATTTGTGATTTCCACGTTCTAGATACAATAAAGTACCTAGACTGTAAATAACGCAATTGCTTAAAAAAACGTATATAATATCGCAGTATGACGTGTAAGCAATGGCGACTTTGAAAACCGTGAATATTCGCGTGCGGAGCGCGAAGAATACCAATAAATACACCCACAAGCATTTTGTTTCTTGATGTGTATCTGCACTGATATAAACAAGCCTCGATGTCACAATTGCGTTGGCGGAGTTGTAGCCGAGTTTCATTGGAACTACGCGACATGAACGACACTCAGATGCGCTCTACGTTCTGCTGGGACGTCTAGCACCAGCAGCCAGGATCGTGACATCCGAGAACATGACAGGCCGGCTTCCGTGACGTCATTTGTCCCCCTTCTGGAACACTTGTGGTGTAGGGGAGGGATAGGACGCTCAACACATCCGTAGGAGACGCGTTCCAGACGCCGTAGCTGCAGCTTCGTGTAGGCTGTGACTGCAGGTTTCTGGGTGTCGAGAATGTCTGGAGATTATTCGTGGGACGAGTATCACGGGGAAACAAAATATATTTTAGGAAGACAGGGTTTTGTCCGATCCCGATTTCGCCGACACCGCGGGTGCTCGGAGAGAGGAAACTGCAATTTTTCATCGTAGCAGTGTAGCAGACTCGGCGTCGTGCGGGCTATGAAGTTTCGTGAGCTCCCGACGGCAACATTTATCTCAATTTAGAAGGGTCGGAGAGCAAGTGTAGCCTGCAGGAGTGGTGTTTTCGAAACCATCTATATTGTGTTGCGCCTGCGTGATTCCCCCAGAAAGTAGAGCAGCATTGTCTTTGTTCCGTATATTCTCCACATAGAGGTGGATCTCAGCGTAGCCTCCAAATTTGAGCTGCGAATCTTTTGGATTACGCTTTGACTGCTCAAACTCCTATGAACCGAAACTGCGTACCAAAGCTGTTCGCTTTCACATGGAGCCGTTTCGGCAATCCACATTCTGCTGAGACCAACTATAGCCAAGTTTAAATCCGTACCATGTGTCGGCGCGTATTCGAACCGTTCTATAAGGTGATCCACGTAACATTAGATCATAGATTACGCAAAAGACACGCTGTTCCCTGCTGACAAGATAAAAGAATTATCGGCGGAAATGCCCGGAGCATATTTGCCTCGTATGTATGCATGCTTCAAACATTTCTGCCGACCGTTTTCTTTTTTTTACTTCCAACGTGACAAGGCCGTTATTCAAGAAAGATACACGCGTCAGACCGCAGACTATATTTTTTATGATGTATTAAGAGGGCGACCGCGGCGTTATAATGTAGCTATGGGCGACCCACACAAAACGAGCAAAGATTGAACATAATGTTCCGGTCGAACTGCTCACTCAGAATCGCCTCACGTAAACTGCATGGCGTCGTTCGCACGCGTTCGAATGTGCCCCGGTGAAAAATACCAAGAAATGCACCTTAAAGGGGCGATGCGACGATTTTTGTACTTTGCGGAAATACCGCTTAGAACGGATCCCTGACGATAATGACCTGTGAAACACCCGATCGTTTTTCACCACAGGCAATCGAAGTCGCAGAAAAAAATGAAAGAAAAACGAGCAGCTTTCACCCCCTCAACTCGCAGCCAGAACAAGCGGCCACATAATCTGGAGCCGATTATACGGCGCCTATATGTTGATCCTAGCCACGCGCTGGGGTTGGCAAGGCACAAGACAAGCGCTGAGTTCCAGACATTGTTATGGTTCAGCTGTCCTTGCAGCGATTGGACACGGGCCACTACCCGAATGCTTTTCGAGCTATCGATTATCACGAGCCCAAATCTAGTGCCCACGCAGTGCTCGGGCTCAATCTATGAGCCGCATTCAGATATCGTCACTGAGGGATACTGCAAACGCCCAGCTACTAAAGCCCCTCTATCCTGGGAAAAGTAGCGCCATTCATTGTTGTAGAAATGCTCGAGACACGTGCCGCGTGCCACTTCTGGGAGGAACATGGCGTTTGAAATCTAGCTCAGTGCTGCGCTGTGCCGCCATGATCTTCCCAAGGGCTGCTGCACGTTGCACGTGTCTCGTGCATTGACGCACCTCGCGCTACTTTTAAAACATGAAGGGGCTTTACCAGCTACGTCTTCAAGTTTTGCGAAGGAAAGATTGAATGAAAACGCTCGCTTTCGTCCTTGAAACTGCACCGCAACAAATGAGTTTCTCGGCCACTGGCGTTGCGTGGAAGAATCCTTTGGTCCCACTAGTGCCGGTAAGCTTGTGCAAAGCGAAAAACATTCCAATTGAATATCCTTCCATCGCCCCTTTAAATTATATTTATGTAGAACTTCAAACTCACGTAAAATTACTTCCGCTGGAAAACCGCGAACATGTACACTCTTCGGTCACGTACCAGCAAGCAAAAGCAGAACATTCGGATATATTTTAAATAAAATAAATCTGAATACACTACAGCCCCAAACCGTATATGAACGAATACATACACAAGACACACAAACTATACAAGTACACGCACTTTACAAACAAGTACGCGTTTGCACACATCAGGTGAGAGCATGCGCAGAAATTAGATCCGGGAGAAGTGAAGCGTTTGCGCATGGGCAGTTGAGACCCTGTATTGTAGAGGGTGTCCAACTGCTCGCTCGGGGTCACGTGGTTTATGGGCTGCGTTTGCACCCACGAGTTGCGAGGATAGGTGCCGAAAACGTTGATCTGCTTCAAACGTCTCTGCGTTTCCTCTCGCTTTCCTTTTCGAAACGGGACAACGCTGCGCATGCGCACCTGGGACCAATCTCCGCAGGAGATGTTCGCCATTAAATTGCAAACGCTCGCCATGTTTTGGGATGGACCCTGTCTGCAATCTATGCTCTCTAATTGGCAATGCCGACAGCAGCGCCACCATAAGGGCGAGGCGTCGGAGAGTGCAGTTGGTGTATATACAAATTATATTCATTAAAACCTTAAATCAAACGTAATCCTCGTTGAACTTTGTAGTGTAATCGTTATCGCCATGACCAGCGATATCGCGTGACTTGGCGTGATCTTGATAAAAGACAGAGCGCGCTCTGCTCCTGCTGCTCTCTGTGCTCCGTACGTTTTGTCGCCGATGGTCAAGACGACCATGTACCAATAGATGGCTCGTTACTATCAGCCTCGTGTGTCAGCCCCTTCGCTACAACAAACTTTACCGCTGCTCTCGAATACACGGTGTCGCCGGAAAAAATTGACGGTCTTTTTTTACACCAATATTAACTACGCATCACCGAACACTCACTCTTCGGTCGAAGGTAACGCTAGAGGGCCGAACCAGATGCAAAATATTCAGCACGAACCGATGTTTTAGTCAATAGTTGTAAGACTGTTGTTTTGTCGGCGTAGGGGAAGGAGCAGACAGGTTCCCGGGTCAAAGCCACGTTTATTGTGCCAGCTTATGGCTTAACGGCAACTATACGAGAAGAAAGATGCGACAGAATGCGGGGCGCTCTTTTTATCAGTTAGTGGCGCAACGTAGTATCGCGGACAGCTGTTGCCAGCACAGTGAGGCGCGGACTTGACAAAGACATTTTCTGAAAATGTCAATGGACAAATTGGGACCGACGGAGCTCTCGAAAATGTAGGAGCTTTATGGCGCCTAAAACCCAAAACGTGCAAAAATGCGCCCCCTTTTTTCATTGAAATTTATAGGAAATCAACATATAACTTATGGAAGAAAATAATGGCTCGAGCTGAAACTTTGGCATCTGGTTCTGAAGCGGTGATTGGACTTTTGATATCCAGCGCTTTATCTGGTCCGGACCTCTAGTGCTACCTTTGGGCGTAAAATGAGTGTTCGGCAGTGCGTAATTTATTTTTGAGATTAAAAAAGCTTGTAAATTTTTAGGGACACCCTGTACAACGCAACGAATAAAAAATCAAGAGTATGCAACTTGGGAGGGGCTGACATTTCGGAGACTACCTTCACACCTCAAGAAACCGCTAGCTGGCGTGTTGTACTTTGGGTCCTATCTATCGGCACTGTTTCATACTTCAATGTCCTGTCTCGGTTTTCTTTTTTCTTCTTTGGCAGGGGTTGTGTTGACGTCAGAACGCCGAACTCTGATTGGCTATGATTAAGCTTGCTTGCTTGCTTGGTTTGTGATCTAGCCGTGATCTCTCAATCAGAGCCAATCAAAACTCGGCGTTCTGATGCCACCCCAACCCCTTCTTTAAGAAGAAGACTAACTTGCGATCCGCATAGGATTACCGACCGAATGGATCTTTGCGACGCGCGGTATAGTTCACTCCCCATTTACCAACTCAATAACAGCCTTCTGCGCGCTACCATCCTTGTCCAGGCACAAAGCAGGAGCCAAATTTTACGAAGCACGCCAACTCTCGCAACGATGGAGCCGCGCTTCTGTCGCCAAAATCAAATCAGGCGCACTCCGCGAACTTTCGGATCGAACTTTCTGTTTGACGAGTCTATATTCTGTTTCGCTTTAAGTCCGCCTGCAGCCGGCGCTATAGACCCCGGGTGAAAAATGCCGAGTCACTGAGTTGTCGGCGCATGCGCAGGGTCTACGTGCTCCGTCTACATTCGAGACCAGCCTGGTGTTTGAAGAGTCTGGAGCTCCTGGCGGCCGAAACTTCCGTAGAGTGTCAAACTCATAGAGAGTGACCAGAACAGCCGCATACACCCCCGCTGCAGGGACACAGCCGGGATTGCGACCGGCGACAGCAGAACTCTTCTATGCCGTCATCAGGCGGGAATTAAGGGACCACTTGTTTGGACGCGGTAAGCACATTAGGCTTGACGCATTCCAGGCACCATATTTTCAGTAACTCAACTTTGCAATAAAAAGTTGATTCTGTGAATTCTCGTACGTGTAAAATTTAGCCTACCTTGAGATATCGTACCCTATATTACACCTATTCTAGCGTGATTTGGAAACTGAAGTACGCGGCGATATTTCCTGATCACAAACATACATCGGTTGTGGAACGTGGAGCGTGTTGGTGTCTAAATTGCGATAACGAAAGAGGGACATAGAGAAGACAAAGAGACGACGCATCCTGTGTCGTCTCTTTGTTATCCAGGTCCCCTTTTCGTCATCGTCTTAATGTGAACAAAAGACTACAGCTAACACACGGTTTTATACCACCATAGACAATCCTGGAAGAGTTTGGAGTGAAGTTAGTAATTGAGTAAATAATGTTTGGCACTGCGCTGTTTTCTGTTAGAATAACATATTATTATATCCACGAGATATAACTTACTTGTACAGACGGGAGCCTTTGACATTCCTCTTCTCACCAATATTTTCATGAACAAAGTTCACTCTGTAATCCTCTTTAGTATAAATAAGTAAATACTTTCGCAAGAAAAAGAAAACAAGAAAACAAAGAAACGGGAAGCAATAAAGTATCGCTACGTCCTTTTTGTCTTGTTTAACCTAGCCGGCTTATTTTGACGTCGGTGTCATCCAATGTAAATTTAATATGTCTAGGATGTGACCAGCTACAAACTTAAACTCGGGAACAAAGCTTGAAGTTTCTTTTCATGTTTTACAAACTTGAGATCCAGCTCGGATTAAAGATTTGAGTAGGCGTCGGTGGAAGAAGAAGAACGACTGATGCAACTCGATTGTTCTTCTTGTTAATTTCTTTAACGTTTTTCACACCACCCCTTTCAATTTATTCGACATGCGGCAGAACACAATGGGGCAGCATTGGCTTAGTCGGGCTTAGCTTCCCGACGTGACATTTATTTCGGAGTGTGTTCAGCAAGGGTGGCTCCGTGTTATGTCCTTATTCTATCACGAAACGTTGTGTCTCTAAAAACAAGAAGTGTCTTGGAGGACTATTGAACCAATTCTTTTTAAGAATATATATATATATATATATATATAGTTGTCCTCGCCCTCGGTTCCCTCAGCTCTTGGTGACTACGGCTGCCAGTGGCCAAGGGGTTTTCTACGGGAAGGTGTCCATTCGCGTCACCCTACAAAAAATGAGACCTTCCAAAGTCATTGTCTTCTTTCAGAGAGAACAATAGGGACACTTTCCTCGCAAATAACTACGGGTAACTCTTTCCTTGTTTCTGTCTTTAAAAGCCGATACACATCAATAAAAAGGATACATTGGCTGCCGCTAGAACGGCGCCGGCTACTCATTTGACCTAGAGCTCCTGTAAAGGCTCAATACGGGAGCCAGAGTGGCGCGTCTGTTTTCTACGCGCCTCCGCGCCGCTATTCGCCCAGATCCAATCCCGTGAGGAGCAGACTCAGATGCCGCGGAGGAATATAGACGTTGCACGCCCAACGGCGTACGTTCCCCTGCTCTTGAGCCGCTGCGCCGCTATTCGCCGAATTCAGTCTCGTGAGGAGCTGGATCAACACGCTGTGCAGGAAAGACGGCGCTACGGAGATGAACGCTCAACTCTGGCTCCCGTTGGGAGCCTATACATGAACTCTAACTTGACCTTGAGTGATTAGTGTTCATTTACTTGAGGGTTCACCGTTGTCCCATAAGCTAAGCACTGCACAGAACATTCTGCTATACACCCGAAATTGTAAAAAAGTACACTATTTACAAGAGGGTGCAACGATTTGCTATGCTATTTACATATAATTCCTCTATTCAAACGTACATTGTGTACTGTACAATATACACTAAGGGGTCGTTATGCAGATTATATTACCCAAGCACGTCTTACATTAAAAGCTAATTTTAGCGCGATAATATACGCACCGAAGTGTACGAGTATAGTATACAGAATTTCACAGTTTAAGAATGTATATTATGTCAATGTATTAAAGAATGATGTTTCTACTTTTGTGCCGTGTCTGTGTTGTTCTTGATGAGGACCTATTGCTCTCAATAACTGTCCGCTATTTTAGTTTCCAAGACGAAATCACGTAAGGCAGAGCCCTCTTTTGTAGAACTGGGGTAGGCCAAGCTCCTAGCACCTTCTCTAGCGACAAAGCGGTCGTCAAGTACCATGAGCCGAAAATTTAGATTTTTTTGACACGTTTCGAATCTCTGGCACTCTAGTAGAAGACGAGTTTCGTCTCACGACCGACTGTCCACATGAACATTATGAAAAATCCGCACGATAGACTAGGTGTAAAAAGCTAGCAATTTCTCAAAGCTTACGGTCTTCGATGCAAGAGCTAAGAAGTGAATTTGCCTCCGTAGTCCGATTTCTGTCGTTTAGAAGGTGCACCATGCAGCTTGAGCAGCAAGCAGGTGAGTTTTCTACACGCCTAGATCCGTCTAATGTGCCTTACCAAGTCTATATTTTTTCTTTCTTTTTATTCACTATTTGTTTTATTAGCTTCAGAAACGCATATTCTAATATGTTTTTCAGCGATAAATCTGCTATGGCCTCGATAAGGCTCGCGTTTTATTTCTATTCAGAGTGCTTACTTTCACGGAATATTAAAACCAAATTGAATGTTTTAATCTTTTTAGTTTCATTTGTCTTTCCTTTTTTGTCGTCAGGCCATACGTCTCTACACATAAAATGGGAGGCGTCGAATATGAAATTCTCTAGAATCGTCATACTACGAGTTTGCATCTAATGGGTAAAGAAATATCGCCTTAAACATTAGATAAGATAGTTTTTTTGTGTGTGTGTTTTTTTTGTTTAGGTAACAAAATGTCGCCTTAAAAATTGAATACGATTTTTTATAATTTGTTTACGTATAAGAATATCATTCTTAGTCCAAGAAGACGGCGAAATATGAAAAATAATATGCTTATAATTGTTATCAATGCGTCATGACGTGTCTTCTCTTCTTTAACTGAGATACTGAGCTTCGGCGACAAATTATGACGAACTCACCCAATATATGGGTCGGTACCTAAAACGCTGTTGCGATTGTAATGTCATTATACTTGTCACTGACCATAGTGATAAAATTAATCTAACAAAACAAATACGAACAAAAAACTGAGGCTCAGACATAGCTTAACGCTTGTTCGGATAGAAAAAAAAAAGGGTTATTCGCTTGTTGCAAACCTGCTGTTTGTGTAAAGAAGACTGGACGCGTTCTGGAAAGTTTAGAAGTAGGGCTGACCATTTGTTTACTCAAACCATTTTAGCGTTCCTGCGGAAAAAAGAAGTTTATGTTCGAGAATTAGCTTGTCGCATCCCTCACTCTCCGTTAACAACTCTGCGTTTCCGGCTGCCGTTTTCCACCGTTGTAGACGGTCCATTTTTCGGGTGCGCTCGCCGATCCAATTTTCCAGCTCCCGAATTCGTCCAGGCTCTCGGCAAGGCATGCAGTTTAAATTGGGCAGTGTTTGTTTACACGGAGAGTCGAGAATTCGACTGTGTGTTTAAAGAATCTACTATTCCTTCGAGGACGAGCCGCGGTCTCGACGCTTACTAGCTGTTACTCAAAGCTATTAGAGTACAGACTGAAAGAAACAGTCTAAAATATCGAATTTATTTCTCGTTGGATCCGCAAAGATATTGAGTAAAGCCCGGTTCACACAGTTGCGTTTGACTGCGTTTGACTGCGTTGTGGCAGCGAGACACCAGGACATCCCTGCTGCTTGTATCGCGTGCCAAGATGATTCTTCTTCTTTCTTCTTTATTAAATGACGAAAAAAAAAGAAATTGGAGATGTTGGCTGCCATGAAGGCATGGCCGGCTACTCCATGTTCAGTTACTCGTCAACAAAAAAAAAGTAAAAAAATTAGAACATTTTACATGACCCCGTATACACTCTCCCCCTCCTCCCCCCCCCCCCCCCAAGTGTTTTCCCGCAAACAAAAAACAGTCAAATATTTGGTTACATTGAGTCCACTTGAAATGTCACACGATCAGTCAAACAAGTTCGGTCTTTTACATGTCACATTCCTTATCACACCACAATTTTCACCGAGCATGTAAAGTTATTCACTATCATTCACTTCAACAGATATACATATATGTTGCATTATATAATACATCCCATTTTAGTAATTATTTACAATATCAGTCTCTTCCAGGAATTGTCTGATTGCCGAAAATGCTTGCTTCTCTGATCTATGGTTAGGCCACGGGCCTAGTACCTTGTTGAGAGAAAATGGTCGGTTGTCAATAATGTCCAGTCGTACTTTCAGTCGTGATCGATTCCGGTCGAACCGAGGGCAATCAATGAATAGATGTTCTATTGTTTCTGTCGCGTGCCCACAATCGCAGCTAGGGTCATTTACTCGGTTTATTTTATACAAAAATTCATTCGTGTATGCTACTCCCAAACGTAAGCGGTGTAATAACGTTTCGATCTTTCTTGGAAGGTCATTTTGAACTGGAAAAAGGATATTTGGGTCTACTTGATATAATATAGAGTTTCTACCTCGATCATTAAACCATATATCCCATGATATTTCTTTGGAGTGATTCTCTATCATAGATTTTATGTCGGTACTTGCATACGGTATCAATTGCACCCTGTCACAAGTGTGTGCGTTAGTAGCAAGCTTGTCCGCCTCCATATTTCCTTGGATGCCGCTATGGCCTGGAATCCATTGTAACCTTATTGCTTGTCCAGAATTTAGGCAATCATTGATAACTTCTATAATTCTATGAACGAGCGATGAGTTTGGGCTTTTAGGGCTCATTGCATAGATAGCTTTAAGTGCTGCCTGAGAATCTGTACATATGAGCCATTTCTTTGAACCGCTTGTCTCTCTTATATGCTCTACTGAAGAGAGGATAGCGTGTAGCTCTGCCGTTGTTGATGATGTTCTGTGGGAGAGTCGGTATGAGTTTTGGACTTGAAGTGTTGGTATGATATATGCCGCTGTTGATCCGTTTTCCTTTGTGGATCCATCGGTGTATACATGTATATGATCAGGATATGCTTCCTCTATATATGTAAGGGTAGTTTGAGCAATAACCAATGCGTTCGTTGTTGCTTTTGATTTGAAATCTGGTAGATCTATTTTGATTTCTGGACTCTGGTATATCCAGGGTGGTTTGTTAGGTTGTTGCACCCACACCGCGTAGTCGGGTAGATGAAAAGTTGATGTTGCAAGCGCATAGCTAGTGCAAGATTCACTTCGAGTCAATAATGCGTCAGCAAGTGGGTGGTTGCAGTGCTGCGTCGATACTCGTAGGAAATTACGCAGTAGTTCCTGTTCGCGTAATGATGACACTGGTAATTGCTTGGCCTCCGCTAATACAAGGGTTCCCGACGTCGGACGCGGTACGCCGAGACAAACTCGCAAACTTCGAGCCAGCATGAAATGTAGTCTATTCTCTTGTGTAGCTGATAAACCAGATAGTGCTGGGATTGAGTAAGCAATTGCTTGTCGTACCAGAGCTGAGTGTAAAATTAACTGGGACTCCGTTGAGCCTCCCCAGTTTTGCCCAGCAAAATGACGAATGATGTTTATTGTTCTTTTTATTTTGTCGACCAACATGTCCACATGTTTGACCCATGTAAGAGATTGATCCATAACTACACCAAGGAATCGGTGGCATTTTACACGTTCAAGTGTCTGTCCCGTCATTGAGAGTTTAAGTCCTTTAAGGTGTTTCCTGGTGAAAGGGAGCACCACTGATTTGTTAGGGGCAATGTCCATACCTCGTTCATTTAAATACTGCTCAATGATGTTGAGTCCAGTTTGAAGTTGTCGTTGCAATGTTTCGACACAACTATCTGAAACCCATATACAAATATCATCCGCATATATTGTGACGTTAATCGGTGATGGAAGACGACTTGGTAGTTCAGCCATGACTGAATTAAATAATGTAGGACTGAGAACACTTCCCTGCGGAACGCCATGTTTGAGAACGTGTCTTCTGGTCTCTCCATTTGTTGTTTGCATAAATATAGTCCTATTTGTAATGAACTCTTTAATCCATCGTAAAACACGGCCTCTAACTCCGAGCTTTAGAAGACTGTGTATAACGTGTACATGACTAACAGTGTCGTATGCTCGCTTAATATCTAAAAATACGGCAACTGTAATTTTTCCAAGCTTACGTTCGTGTTCCACTGAAGTGACTAAGTCTAGAATGCAGTCCATTGTACAACGTTTTGGACGAAACCCGGCTAATGAATCCGGAAGGCTTTTGGTAGTTTCAAGCCACCATTGTAAGCGTTGATTAATTATTTTTTCAAAAAGTTTCCCAACGCAGCTAGTGAGGCTGACTGGCCGGAACGAAGTTAACTCCATCGGGGTCTTTCCTGGTTTCAGGAGAGCCGTGACTTTGGCTGTCCTCCACTGTTCAGGCACAGCTTCGCCAATCCAGGTAGAGTTAAACATTTTTAGAAGATTGCTAGTTGCAGTCGGACCGAGATTCGTCAGTATTTCCCATGTTATCAAGTCGGGACCGGGTGACTTCCGTTTGCGAGTTGATTGTAGGGCGCATTTCATTTCTCGAAGTAGTAAAGGGCGGTCCATTTGTGTATCGGAGGCATGCAATTCACAGTCAATGGCATTTTGGGCTATTACACACGATGCACGGTACCTTAAGGTCTGAGCTGCATTGCTCGAGTTTACCAGTAATTCACAAAATTGATCTGCGAGTACCACTTCTGAAACTCCTCTTGATAACGCCAATGCGCGGAGAGGATACCTCTGTATTACTGGTGAACGGAGTGCTTTGACTATGTTCCACTGCATTGTGAGATCTCTCACAGCTGCCATCTTGGCACAGAGTTGTCGCCATCGATGTCTGGATAGCTGTTTCAGCTTGCGGCGGATAAGGTCATGTACGTGCTGGGCTTTTCTATATTCCTCTATCATCCCCGACCTTCGATATTTTCTTTCTGCTCTACGACGTATCGCCCTAAGCTTCTCGTATGATGCATCTATTCCCGCATACCCTTCGGGGGCAGATACTGATTTAGTTACATGGTCAAAATTTGCCTTCACAATTGAAGTAAACTCTTCTAACGTATCCATATTTTTGCAGTGCATTGTATTCAGTCGCCGGAAGCTACGCCAGTTCGTGATATTGATTTTCTTTTGTTTCCGGCTTAAAGGCTTTGCTTTTGAATACTGTACAAGAATGGGAAGGTGGTCACTTCCGTGCGTTTCAACGTCTATGTGCCAGACCATATCAGAAAAAATATCTTGTGAGCAAATTGTTAGGTCCAGAACGCTTGAATAGCTGCATCCTCGAATGAAGGTTTGTGATCCATCGTTTAACACACATAGATTATTTTTCTCAATTATGTCTTCTATTATTTTACCGCGCTTGTCACATTGCACACCTCCCCATAGTGTATTATGTGCGTTAAAATCGCCACACATAACAAACGGACTGTTAACAGCATCTAAGATGGACGTAATATCTTTTTCGGTAATAGCTATGGCTGGTTCAATATAAATGCTAATTACGCTCAATACATTCTCCCCAAACTTGACTTTGCATGCAACATATTCTGGTCCATCAGATGAAGATGTGCATAAAAAGGTCGAGTCGAATTGTTTGTTCACACAAATCAAGGCTCGACTTGGACCACGTGGACGTTTTGAACTGTATGAGACATATCCAGCGAGTCTGAATTGGTCATCCGTGTGTCCTTCAGATATTGTAATAACAGGAAACTTAAATTCGGCGACGAGCTTCCGGAAGTCACCCATTTTTGTGCGAAGCGAATTGGCGTTCCACTGAAATATTGTCGTTCGGCGATATTCTTCATTCATTTATATCTACCTATTCGAAGCCAGTAAAAGAGGCTCCATAGCTAGAAGTGTTTTTACCTCGGAGATGTTCAGTGCATCAGGAAGTGATTTGATGATGGCTTTCACTGCCAGAAAGACCAGTTGGAGAAGCAATTGCTGATCGATCCCTTGGTATGGCGGGGCGGCCGATGCGCCTGCACCGCTGATGGCCGTGTCACAAGTGGTCGTCATTTTTGCATGGGAGGTTGAGGGTCTAGCTCGGCGACAGATGCAGTAGGCACCGGTGACCCTGACTGTTGAGATGTTCTCCGTGAAAGTGGTGCAGAGGTGATTGGATCACACTGATGTGTCTCACTTGCGGTGTTTGCCTGTTTCTTCGACTCTCGTTGCAAAACATGTGAGTACGTTCGGTCTTTCTTAGGCGTTGATGTTTCTCTTTGACTTGGTGGTTCAGGCTGGTGTACGGTCTCTGGATTCGAAGGTGGCGATCTACGATTGGGGGCGCGACCGTTCAGTATTTCCTGTTTCCTCAGCGCGGTGGCAGCTTTCTTGCTGGAGCAGCCGGCATATGTTGCTGCATGAGAGCATCCGCAGTTTGCGCAGTTTGGTTCAGAGCGATAGTTGCAGTCCTTGTGGTGGTGTGGACCGGCACAGATCTTGCAACGTCTTGCGCTCCGGCAGTTTTGTGCGATATGTCCAAACCGTTGGCATTGGTAGCATTGAATTGGGGCGCCAAAGTATTCCTCCACAGGGTGGCTTGTGAAACCTAAATACACACGATTTGGCATGGGACGGTCTTGTATAAAACGAAGAATCACGCTGTCCTTGGGGTGAGGCGTTGAGTTACCGTCCTCTTGTCTCCTGTATGCGACCTGCCTTTGGACGTACGTAACACCTGCATCATGTAAGTACTCCAGAAGTTCGTTGTCTGTGTACTGTAGTGGAACTCCTTTAATTTTTCCCATGTTCTCCGAATATGACTTCGGCGTGGATGGTTTTACTTCGAATCCCATGAGAGAAGTGATCGCTAGCAATTTATTAGCTGCAGGTAGTGAAGCGACACTCACTGCCAGACTACCATCCTTAGTGATTTTGTGGGACAAAATTTTTTCTTGTGCGATCCCAAGCACCTCATTTGCCAGTGAATTCGGATTTACTTTCCAGAACGAGAACTCCTTGGAGGTCGTATGGAATATAATCGGTATTCCTGTCGACCTGTTCTTCTTGTAAGTCACCTGTATGAATCCGGTGTCGTCATCTTCAATCGTGTCTTCATTCAGTTCGTACGTGGAAGTAGCACCTTCAGATGGAGGGTCGCTCGTTGGTGTCTTCATGTGTTTGTGTGGTATTGTTACCCGTGGTCTTTTGGTTGGAATGTCTTGAGCCTCGGCGTTGTCTGCAGTGCCAGTTGTTTGTCTGCTTTCAATTATGCTTCCAGGTCCTTGTAAAGAGGTAGATTCGCCTTGCTCTTCCGGGAGGAGTTGAAACCGGTTCGCAGTTGGTACCTCGTTGGTCGGTGGGCTGACATCTTGCGCTGTCAGCCCGCCGCCCGCCGAGGTGCGCTTCTTAGAGCTCAGATTTGCGGTTGGGGGTACGCCGAAGTACTCCAGAAGATATCGTTTGCAACGATGAAATGCTGTGTTTTGTGAATATTGTCTTTTTCACGAAAATCGAGGAGCACAAAACCACGAACGTACCGTTCAGCAGCTTCGTCGTCTTCCTTTTCAAGACGATTCCTTGAATTGGATTCTACGCTTCGTGCGAAGCACAGATGTGCCGGTGACTCGCTTCTGGTTCTCGCCGCAACGCAGTCAAACGCACTCAAACGCAAGTGTCTGAACCGGCCTTAAAGGGCCAGTTCAGACACTTGCCCTGAATGCGTTTCACTGCGTTGCGTGGCGAGAACCGAAAGCGAGTCGCCGAGCACATCTGTGCTTCGTATGAAGCGTGGAATCCAATCTGCAGGAATCTTCTTGGCACGCGATATAAGAAGCAGGGATGTCCTGGTGTCTCGCTGCCGCAACGCAGTCAAACGCAGTCAAACGCAACTGTGTGAACCGGGCTTAAAGCAGGAAATGTTCTATAACGGAAGCCCATTCTCTGATACAAGTGCCCGCCAAGTGTCCGCCATCTGTCCCCTCCTGCCCCAAGGCACGTGACGTCACCTGACGTCACGGCTTCACGTGACGGGTGGCACGTGACATGACGATAGCATGGTAACACCACAACTTGACACCGCGAATTCGCTTCACCATGTCGCGGAAGTCACTCATATATGAAGTTTAATGCTTCCTAAACAATTTAAATGATAGCTTTTTTTTAAAATTCCGAATCCTGTGCCCTGGATTTAAAGTAAGGTCGGGGGTCAAACTTTTATAAAAGCAATCCAGTGACCCCAAAAAATAAAATTGATAGATTCCGCGACTTAGTGGTTGCAACAAACAAACGTAATTACCTAGACGTTTTCTTCGGAGGGTTGAAAAGTGTGCCAAGAATGAAAAATAAATTATCGAACACAAAAACGTGCAGGGTGCGAGCTAGCTGGTCAGGCCAAACAAGCTGAAACTACCGAGACGGGTTCTTTTAGGGAGGAATTAACAGGGACGAATTTCAAAGGCATCTCTGTGTTCGCGTAGCTCTTTAAGAAGGAAAAGAGACTCGGTAGTCGTCCTTTAAGCTGTGCGTTTTCCAGTGACTGGAACGGCTGCCCTGCAGAATGTTTCGCCGGCGAAATTAAAAAAACTGGCTTCGTACACGGCCGCTTTTGTATTGAGCTTTGCAGTGGCGACGCCAACATCGGCTTGTTTGCTGCTATGAAGAGAAAAACCTGGAGCATATTGAACTGAGCCATCTATACAGGCGAGACAGCGCACCGTAAACGTATTCTAGGACAAATCATAACGTCGCTGGAAGGTGCAGATGAACTGATGGGCAATGCCGGAGAACTTGCCTGAGTACGCTGTGCGCTGCACGTCCCAATGCACGTCCGCGAGCACAGCAGCAGCGCTGAGCAGCAGATATCGGTCGGGACCCAGCCGTTTGATCACCAGTTGATTTACCGCGAACCAGTGAAACGCAGCTTTCTGTCGACTGACCGCAGCGGGCGGGTAGATTCAGCAAATCCGGACGCAGTTTGTTCTGTTGCAACTGTCAATCCTGCTGTATTAGTGGCGCTGTCACGATTATCAGCAGCGATAAACACCTGTTCCGTTTTCCTGACGCTGTTCTGGGTGGCAATTATCAGTGCGCTCCTAGGTGGATAAAGTCCAGCTGAGCTCTGAAACCCGCAATGACAGCGGAGTGCATTGGCCGGCGATGCAGATCACGCAACGGCCACTTGCGCGTTCTGCAGGTTCTTCGGCGGTCGAACTTGGCGACAGGTAGTCGGCTTGCAAGTTTCTCCACCGGTTTGGTGCGAACAGTTATATCTACTTACCGGTTACTTCGAACTACGACTTCCGCGTGGTATGCAACTCAACACGGCGAACTGAACGCTCGCTGCGCATAAAATACCGACATGTCCGCAGAATGACGCCACATGCAAGTTATGTATTTTGTTGTTCCTTTCACTTCAATGGACCTTTCTGGATCCCCTCGACAGGTTAGGGCTAAGACAGGGACAATGATGGTCGGAGCGCGAAGACGGTGGGACGGGGACAGCGGAGTGTGCAACCCCACCGTGCATGACGTTTTGGTTCTTTTTTGATGGCTTATAACTTTCTTTTCTACGTATCTTTCAATTATAAAGTTAATGTCGAATCAAAGAGTTGTTCTAAAAACAATACTTTAATGTCTCGATATTAAGATTATTTTTGAGTTTTTAGTTGATCCATTCGCGCTTATTATGATCTATAGTCTCTGACATCATTGAAAAATTATTTCTCGAGTTGTGACCTCCCATCGTCCACGATATTTTACGTGAGCGTTCGGTTGGATGTAATACATTAAGAAAGTAAGCAACTGAACATGTACATGTATATTTTAAAAATAAAAAATAAAGTTTAAAATGGTATTATTTTATGCAAGCGTTATAAAAAACGGCACAACGTCAACTAACCAAAATAACGAGACATTAAATTCGCGGCGCTATCTACTCTCCGATATTACATTTTCGCAGAACGTTCATATTAGATATATTACACGCTTAAGAATGTTATGAGATCTCCAAACTTTTCCCATTCAGTTACGGCAAATTGTAGTTTCCTTATATAGAAGTACAGATGGTTAATAGTACGCGTTCAAGAACAGCTTGATGTGCATTTTTCGTCGCGGGTGCCGCTTTGGAACGCCACGAAAGACAGGTGAAAAAGCGCCAGATGTCAGCGTGTCAGATGTCTCTGGATGCCCTACAGTGTAGCGAGCCGTGATGATGAGAGAACAGCAGACGCGCGAGGGCATTGCGGGTGCACTACGGGCTAGCCACTTTGCGCGCGCGCGCGCGTCGGTACACATGATCCGAATGAAATGGACGCCATGAAATGCATCTCGCTCATTTCTAGATTCCTCCAGCATATGCGAAAACATTTTTGATGTTTTTATCACTTACAAAATCCTTTTTCGCAAATCAAACGGCAAGCCAGTCGGAACGGCTTGACTATATTTTGCTCTCAAACCACCTCGGTGTGCTCTAAGGGCAGAAAGATATTAAAACAAAACAACAAAAACATTAAGTCGTTCCTTAGTGGCTCTTAGCCAACGCGCTGGCCTCCTATAGGTCAGGACATGGGAATAGAAGTGCAACTTGAAGGTGCAAGGTAGTCTACTGCGTTTGTTGGTCTGGTAAAGACAGACTGAAAATATGTATTAAACTCGGTACTTATATCCCTTGGAGTATCTATGACTACATTTCGTATTTTAACTCTCTCAACCACTGCACGTGAGGGAGACAGATATCGCCAGAATTTTTGAGGAGAATCTCGCATAAAGGCAGGAGAGTTTGTGAAAAAAGGCTGTTCGACCCTCCACGATTTTCTTCCTCAAAGTAGAACACAGATCTTCAAAACTCGACGAGTTACAAGCCCTCCGTCGGCGGAGTCTTTTAATGCGCCTTATCAAATGGATTACCTCTCTTGATATCCAAGGATGCGGCCTGTTAATGGTTATTTTTCTTTCCGGAACAAAGCGCTCAATGCAGTAACTAACTGTGTCTCTTAACATCTGCCAAAGGAATTCTGTGTTTCCGGAGGAATGGCTGAATGCATCGAATCTTGTTTCAAGATAGTCGAGTATACTGACATCGTCCGCTCGGCCAAAATCCTGTATTAGCTTACGAGACGGAGCTTTTGCTGTAGACTCGGAAAAACAAAAAACTAGCGATACAAGATCGTGGTCTGATATGCCTTTATGTATGCTGACCTCACAGGGCATAGAAGGACTCACGAAAGCTAAGTCAAGTATAGAACTTGTTGTTGGTGTAACCCTCGTTGGCTGAGTAACAACCTGTAAAAGGTTAACGCTGGAAAGTAGGTCAAGTAAAATTGACTCTTTTTGCGTATTTGAGGTGGTCAGTCTTAAATTATTCCAATCAATTCCGGGAGCATTGAAATCACCAACAACAACAACTTTAGTTCTATTTCTAACTAATCCAGATAAGTAGTCGTATAGCGTCTCCAAAAAAACACCAGGTGCATTTGGAGGCCTGTAGACAACGCCAAGAACAAACACAACCTTTCCGACTTCTACTTTGCACCACAAGCTCTCGTGGTTTTGAATTCCTTCCAAGACAGTGCAACAAACATTGTTTTTCGCAATGATAGCCACACCCCCGCCTCGGGATGAACGATCGTGTCGTATTATCTGATGAGTCGGAGGAACAAGTTCACAATCAGAGATACCCGAATGTAGCCATGTTTCCGTTATCGCTGTTATGTCAGCATCATATTCGTATAAAACACCCTCGACGTCAGCAAGTTTATTCAATACACTTCGCGCGTTAAGTAGTACCAAGCGACAACCTGACGACTGTCATTCATTGCGTTCTGGTGTGTGGCGTTTTTCATTATTTATCTGAACTCGACAATTCGCACGCTCATCCCAAACAAAGGTGTCTCGGTTTATCTGAAGTTTGTCGTGAAATAGTTGAACTTTATCGCCGTTGTCTCGATTTTCTTTCGACGACTCCCATAGCCTTTTTCTTTTTTGCAGAGTATTCCAGCAGAAGTCTTCCCCAGAAATAACCGGGAACCTTTCAGTTTCGAGCAATTTTTCAGTACTTCCTGACGTTCTTTATAACAAGCAAAGCTCATGATGACAGGCCTAATTTTCCCTTCAGCCTTTCCACCAAGCCTGTGAATACGCTGTACCGAATTGACATTAACACCGAGGCGACTTTTGAAGAGATCGTCCACAACTGCGGCTTCCAAAGATTCCCCAGAGTTTTCAGGGAAGCCAAAAAGAATCAAGTTATTACGCCTTTCACGATTTTCGAGGTCATCCAGCTTCATTTGCTGAGTCGATAGGGATTTCTGTAGGACGATCATGGTATTTTCAAGCTGTATGACCTTTGCGTTTGTTTCCTGCATTATTTTAAACTTTTCGTCGTACTCAGCGAATTTTTTGTTTATTGAAGCAATGTTTCGTTCTGTCAGTGCTTGGCTACTTTTCATAGATTTTATGTCCTCCGCAATCTCGGTTTGTTTTTCTAGTATCGACTTGACCATCTGTTCAAGAGTTGTAGGACCCGGGTTTTCTTCAATGTCGCCAGCGAGAAGCAAAACCAACATATTCCAGCACTCTTTCACGCTAGATACAAGGGCATTTGGGCACGGCACAACAACAATGAATCGGCAATCGCTTCGGTAGCATCTGAACAGGTACATGTGGCGGTAACCAACCTGAACGAAAAGCGGAAGGTTGAGACCCATCGTCGCTGCACTTTCGCCGTGCCCACTGAAGACATCTGGTCGGGCGGCGCCTTTTGTAGCCGACGGTGGAAGGGCTAGCAGCGCCGCAGTCCCAGCGGTGGCCAGATCTTGAGCGATTGCTTGGTTGGTCCACGTGCTGAGGTTGCTGACATTGCCCTCGGTAGATGGCTTGTCCAGTGTGATGCAGCAGCAGCTTATCAGGATCTGAACGAAAAGCGGAAGGTTGAGACCCATCGTCGCTGCACTTTCGCCGTGCCCACTGAAGACATCTGGTCGGGCGGCGCCTTTTGTAGCCGACGGTGGAAGGGCTAGCAGCGCCGCAGTCCCAGCGGTGGCCAGATCTTGAGCGATTGCTTGGTTGGTCCACGTGCTGAGGTTGCTGACATTGCCCTCGGTAGATGGCTTGTCCAGTGTGATGCAGCAGCAGCTTATCAGGATCTGAACGAAAAGCGGAAGGTTGAGACCCATCGTCGCTGCACTTTCGCCGTGCCCACTAGACCATAGTAGCAACATCGTGATGGCAGTGTTGTGCGTTGTGAACAGAAGACTGGAATTATCGCCGATGTGACCGTGTTTTCGCGTATCAGTGGTGTAACAACAAGATGAGATGACGTAAACTGCGTAAACTGTCGGGCATTGATGCCGCTGGCCGAGCCGTGATCGGAGGGGTGTCGCAGGTTGACATTCCGCTTCACATTAAAGAGTTTAAGACCACTTGAGGGATTAGGTGCAATCGGTCGACGTGCGGATAGTCATGTTGGAACGCTGGTCTGAACAGTAAGCTCCTATCGTACTGTGGCCAATGTGACTGTCGGTTGTCTTCTCCCCGAGAGCGATTGCGCTCTGTGGAAAGGTCTGAAAAGTACGAAATTATGACGGAAAGCACTTATATATACAGTGTGGAATTTCAGCATTAAAAAAGAATGATAGGTAAAATCGAAAAAAAAGAGCTACCCTTTATTTTGCTGGTTAAATATACTACAGTTCCTGGAGAAACTGCCCTCCAAGTGGCGCGCTGGGATGAGCGCTAGAAGTTTTCGAGCTCGCCACGGTGTAGCTCCGTACATAACACCTGCCGCAAGTCGCGGCTTTGACTGCATTCAAGTCGATCGAAAAGCGATTTCTCTGCCCGTGAAGCATCACTTCCAGCTGAGTGAATATCCGCTCTACAGAGATTAATTCAAGACGGCAATTGAAGCCGTGCGCGAACAGCACAAATAGAAAAACAAACTACAATAGAAATACCGGCTACGAAGTGCCGTGCGGGGAAACAAACTCATGGCTTCGAGCCGCATTGGAGCGGCTGGATTTATTGGCTTTCAAATAATTACGGCATGATCGAGCGTTTACTTCTTAATAAGAGATTCATCCCCTGAGCCATTCGAAATATTCTCAGTGGTATTACATTGCTGGGAAAAGATCAACATGCTGGGAATATTTTTTATTGCTTATGGAGTCACCGAAAAGTTCCGTACGTTCAAAACGACCAGTATAAAAGACGGAAACGCAGAGCTCGGGTGTAGTGTTCGGGTTAGTGTGCCGTTGTGTTGACGTTTGTATGTGCAATGTGTGTGTATGTCAATGTATGTTCACCTGATGCTTGTAGTATGCGTAGTGTGTATATAGTAGAGGTGCCGAATGCGCAAAAGATAGCCTGAGGAAAATAAAAATTATTTTTTGTAGAGCATGAATTAGGCGGTACCTAGCGCCACCTAGTTTAGCTACTTGCATTTACTTTGCTTGACTCGGCCATCTGGTGGCAAGCGATTTAACCTTCTTTCACGCTACGCGGTAAACAACAGCTTCGAGTTTGTTCTTTTGAGAGCGGCTTTTGGTTTCGCGGATTGGTTTGCCATTCCTCCGTGATGTGCGGTTGGCGAAGGAATTGTGACTCGAGGAACAGCAAAGGTAAGACGTGAAGTGCGCGAAGTAACTGGGTATCGGTTGTCTCCGTTTAACATCGCAGTGCTGAGGACGAGAAGACTAAGTAGCTGCTTTCGAAACGCAAGTTTCTGTACCTGCGGGGGAACCTGGCTTCGGAAATAAACACAGTTCGCGGAAAGCTCGTGTTACGCTTTTATTTGCTGCTCCTTTCGTCCCGTACAAGAGACGTAGCGTCCTCGTTAAGCCTTATTGAGCTCGATTTGCTCGATTCAGGGCCGCCATAATGAGATGCAGGCGACGGAGGAACTATTTGCTCCCCTGCTTCAGGGACGAAGGTTGCTCCATTTCTGAAGGAACATAGGTTACAAGACCGTTCCTCCCCTAAGGGAGGACTATCCATACCCTTTTTCTAAGAGTGTAGGCTTCATATCTAAGTTGTCTGTACTTCTGTGTTTTTTTTTCTTATTTCTTTTACGGTTGCACACATTTGACAAATAAAGTGTCCATTTCTTTTTCAATGCATCTGTGCCGTTATTCTTTGAGTCATCACAAATATCAGAGCTACAAGGATCATCTGATCCGGTGTTCGTTGGTGTTTATTTCATATTCACCGAAAAAAGCCGATAAACTTTTGTGGGCATAAATATACGCCGAAAACAACCGAAAATTGGATTTTAAAATAAACACCGAAAAAAGTACACCGAATTTTGAAAAAATAGAAACCGAAAACACGGAACCCTAATCATAAGGTGAAACACGCGCCAGATTGAGCCGCCATAGCCGACCTTCTCTTGTCTTACCGAGATGCCGAGCCACTGAAGCGGGCGTTGACGAGCCTCCACAAACGCCTATGCTAGGGAGAAGGACGCAGTAGCACCTAAAGTGGCAATAGCCTGTCCTGCTGTGGCAACGGTGAAGCGAAGCGAACGGAATAAGAGGAAAGAAAAACTGAAGGTCGGTTATGGCGGTACCCATGCACAGCTGCCTAAAAGCGTCTATAGTGTAAAATGTAGCGCTGTTTCAGTTTCAATCAGAGTGCCATATGCGCGGTTACACTATAATTTATACAACGTCAAACTCTTCCCGTTTGCATCTTTTTCATTTTTGTACACCACTACTTGCGCGCATAAATCACCAAATTAAGTCTGGTATTGCTTAAACTCTGTGCGAAAGTTATCCAGAGACCCAGAATCTTTGCCTGGCCAGTTATTGCATTTATCACTGAACTCGTATTAAAATTAATTCTTATCATTTATTGCTGCCAGATAATTTTTAACCTTAGCATTTTTTTTATTGCGACTCCCGCTCCAGTCCTATTTTGGGTTTATCAAACTCAATATCTAAACTTCAGTGTCATTTTTTGTGTTTTCCAGTCTCGTGGTTTTGGCCAAATTAAACACCCAGCTACCTAAATGAGACACCTGACCGCCCAAAAAAATAGTTCATTTGTTTTGATTTTTTAGGTATTTAATTCCTCAAGCTAGAATTTTGAAAATCCAAGCATATCACGTCATCACGTTATCCTGGAAATCCACAAAGAGCCAAACATATGCATGACAAAAGGGCCGGCAAGTCATATAAACCTGATCACAATAAAATATGCGTAATTGGCCTCCAAAATCCCCGCGGGGTGCTAACGGCGCACAGCCAATTTTATATTTTTCAACGCGTCGGTTGTTTTCTTGTGCTTGTGTCTCGCCATTTGGTTCAGGACTATTTTCGCGTTTTGTTCTGACCACATTTATTGGAGGCATGAGCTCGGAGCCTCGGCAACTGGCCCCCTTGCACGAGAGCTAACGCAGCCGTGCGCGTTCCAAAAAAAAAAAAAAATAACTCGTGCTGAGAAAAACAAGCAAAAGACCAGGGATGTCACATTCAGGATATAGAAAATTACCCCACTGTATCGAGGCGCCACCACAACCGTTTTCTCGCACTGATGTACCGGCCTGGAGGGCGTTCCCACCGCCATCTGTTGGTTTAGAATCACACTAACCAAGGAGTGGGGTTGCACCTTGCGACGGGGCTTTTGGGACGCGGGGAATACGCAACGGGGAAATTGGAGCGCGGGTTTTTCAAAAACGTGGGCTAATGACGCGGGGCTTTTTGCGACCAGGATACTTCTACGCGGGCCATCGTGCCATCACCATTTTAAGATCCCCGTGTTACAGGGATATTAGTTCCACTTAGCTCGCGGCGCTGATGACCCGGCCCATCATGACTGTTGGCTCACCAGCAGCAACATGGATCATTGTGGTGGTTATTTTCAAATATTGCTCACTCCGAGCTACCACTGTGGCGTAGATTTAAACACGTGAAGGGAACGATCTCGATAGCTAAGCAACCAGCATGTCGCACCAAATCACGTCAGCGCAGGTACAACGGCGCGGGCGATCTGTGCTTAAACTTGCATTTCTTCAGGTGAGTCTGCCGCTTGCTCGGCGAAAATCTTTGTCACCCGTTGCCAGGAAGTTGGCGCTTTCTCCAGGGGGAAACTTTTTTTCCTGTTCTTTCAGCTCTTTCTTTTATTTATTTTTTATCTGTTTCTTTTTCTTTTCTTTTTTTTTTTTTTTTTTGCTGGCGCGGTATTGTTTTGCGGTGAGACGCGGAGCTTTTTTCCATCGCCCGAGAAACGCGCCCTCTCTCCCCAAAAGTCGTCCGCGTCGTCTTACAGCGTACGAGATTCCTGGCGAGAAAGAACCATATAATCTTCTCGTTCCCCACATCGAAGTCAATAAAGTCCGGGTTTTTCTTTCTTGTTTAGT
The DNA here is from genome assembly GCA_037355805.1 of Ixodes ricinus. Taxonomy (NCBI): domain Eukaryota; kingdom Metazoa; phylum Arthropoda; class Arachnida; order Ixodida; family Ixodidae; genus Ixodes; species Ixodes ricinus. Next base: position 78,865 of record JAZHYW010070355.1, on the reverse strand, counting down.
CGAACTTCGGGCTTCCTTTGCAGTGCTAGCTAGTATATTAGTTCTCTCTTTCTCTCCTCTCTTTCTCCACGAGTCTTTGACCCTCGCCTGTTTGCTCTTTTCATCTTCGCAATGTTCTCACGTACTGCGTACGCGGGTATCGGAATTTTACGATGTCTTGTAAAATTTCTTGTTTCCCATTTTAGTTTTTTTTTTTTGTTTTGCCGCCTCTTAACAACTGTCTGAAAAGATATAAAATTTGCGGAAATGAATAAAGCGGCCATCGGGGCCTTCCCATCTCGCGTTCCGGTGTCGTGTCGGGTTCAGTCTTTTCCTGTCGGTTCGTCCCGCAGCTTAGTGACTTGGACGGCGAAGGCGTTGCTACGCCAACAACGACCGGACGCTTCTCCGTCCACGTATAAGCACTTCCTAACCCGTTTTCCGTCCTTTTTTTTTTTCTCAAGTCGCTTGTTTTGTTGTTTTTTGTTGTTTTTTGTTGTTTTTTTGGCGATGTTTTGGAGAGAATTCTGGGCTTCACGCTGTCTCATGGGTTGCGTATGTGGAAGCATGAGGTCGATTCCGAGTAGACATATTTTCGCTCGCCTGGAACGCCACTTGTTTATGTGAATTCCGTTACCTGTGTTTCACTGTAGACGCGTGCGTGTGTTTAGCTATACTTATTTTATTCTTGTTTATATTTATCTTATTTACTATTCCTCATAAGAAAAAAAAAGAAAGAAAGAAGTGTTCATTCGTGATTGCACTTTTAATTTAAGGTCCAATTAAATTTTCAAAATCAAGTTTTTAAGTCACGCAAAATAGATCGTGAAATGGATTTACACCATCAGAAACCACTAAACCAGTTAGTTTTAGAAACATCTGATCGCGTGCTTTCCTTTACACGCGCGTATCACTAGTGGTTCTGTCTAAATGTCGGAGTGTCAGAACGCATAATCTCATTCACAGGCAATAAGATTTTTTTTTTTTTGAATTGATAGTTAGACAATGACAAAGTAACCGGTAGCAGACGCTTTGTTCGCTCACGGGCTTCGTTGGCAAACAATTTTAACCCGAGAGCGATAAGGAGCTCGTGTCGTAGACAAGCCGGCGTCAGCTGAGACAAGAAAATCCTGATTGGTCGATAGGATCAAGACGTCACAGTCACATGACCTCGCGCGAAAATTTCAAAAAACCCTCCCGTCGTGACGTCACGTGCAGAATCAAAGGGATTGAAACATGACATGTAATGCGAATAAGCGGTTGCCGCATGTCTCAAATAATATCACTTTAAAAAGAAATTAATTTGCCTTTAAAGTAAAAAAAAAAATTGAAGAATTTTAGGCGTAAGGGGGTTCAAGCTAGACACGCTACTGAGTAGGCCACGCAGACTTTTTTTATTTTTTATTGTAGTTCATGCAGACATATTTTTTTCTCTATTGTGTAGTCCATGCAGACACGCTTGCATGGCTTGGGGACGAGCGGTGGTTTATATGTTTAGCTATCGCGTTCCACTCTTAAAGGCGAAGCTTTTCGTATTTATAATTGTAAAAAAGTGACGTATAACTAGGGTTTCGGGTTTTCGGTTTATACCAAATACAACCTAGTTTGCCGAATGTATTTTCCCGAATCTGGCTTGAACCTAAAAAGGTCAGTTTTTTCTACCGCCGGGTTCTCATGGTGTGTATATCTGTGCCTGTCAAATAAGTGTTTGCTCACGACGATTAAGGGGATATAACAGTCTTAAGCACCTCAACATTTCGGAAAGTGGAAAGACACAAAGCACGACGTGGTATAAACCGGATAAATCTCATCCCTGTGTCTCGCAGTCGACAAGACTTCGTTGTTCATCTGGTTCCTGAACCTGCCCAACTTGATCTGCTACATCGTGGCAGCACCACAAGAGGGCCACCTCAAGACGCCTGCGCATGCATCATGCTCATTTTCTTACTATGCCGTTTCTTCTAATCTGTGCCGGAGTACACCGCTAAAGGATCGTTGACGCTTGAAGTCACCGTCCTCTGAACTCTTTCCCGTGTCCCCTTTTCTTATTTACTCATTGTATATTTTCACCTTGAATGCACCAGTGGCCCGTTGCATTTGGTTGACCACTGTTCTGTAAACAGTTCGCGTCGCAAACGTGTTGCGTTCCGTTTACACTGAAAAAAAAAAAAAGATGTACACTTTGATTAGCTTGTGATACTGAAGATGGCCCCAGGTGCCTCCTCTTCAGAACTTAAAGTGAAATCGAGAAGTGATGCTACGGACTAATAGAGGGGGATGTTGGATAATATTCGCTAGTCTTCGTTTGTGCATGTGAATCAGCCACAGGCTGCTTTTGTGGCATAAATTCTGAGCAGTACAACGAATAGATATTTGCCAACAATTATTCAGTAGAAGTTGACTAGAGGAGAACTGGGTGCGCCTGACTGGTTTATTCTCAATTGAATGTACTTCAATCTCACCTTGTAAACGTAGTCTGTGGCACGCGCCCTCAACTCGAAGCATACGTTAAAACTATTGGGGAGCGATAGTGGGAATGTAGGGGAAGGAGAAACAGGAAATGGAAATTTCGCAGCGTACGTTGCTCTCGATAGTCAGCTGATCGTGACGGCCGTGAGCCATCTGAATCGATTAGATGGCTTGAACAGGTCACGTGACCTGACGACTTGGTGAAGCGACGCTCCGATCTGCAAAACGTGAATCTGGAACGCTTCTGGCGTGCTCTTTGAGCGATATGCGACCTGAAACGGCCATTAGTGCTTGCAACGAGGTGGCCGGTTTATTTGCATCCGTTGCTCAATACATAGAAAACGTAAAGCTGTCTCTTACCAAACTAACTTTGCTTTGCGACGTAGTCCTTCCACAAGTTAAAATCCTAATCTTCTCACTCAATCCCGCAGCCACGATGGTAAGAGAAGCTACGCGATTGAGAGCATATATGCCAAAGACATGTTACGATTAAGAATAGTTAATAAAACAAATGACTTGACACTCATATGAGAACTGGTCATTGCCTGGTCATTACAGCAGTTGCGTGCCTTCCTAAACAAAGCGCTATATTAAAGACCAGTTTGTAATGCACAACCTTCCGCCCGCGTGTATGAATCAAATGCGTTTTGGAATGTATTGGCGTCGCTATAGAAAGCATATATTAGGGGCTGATTTAAAACGAAAGAAACACACAAGAGGACGAAACAGCACGATACAGCTTTCGTGTGTTTCTTTCGTAACATCACTCTTCGAACCACAGCTCTTGTGTGTTTTCTTCGTTTTAAATCAATTCAGATCACCAACACGCTCAGTCTTTAAATATACAGGGTGTTTCACGGAAGTGGACAATTGATACGGTGAAACTACGCGTCGCAACAAAGAAAAAGGCTTGTGTCGTTTTGGTCCTGGAAGAAATTATTGTCGCGAAGTTTTGCTCGCGGCGGAGTGTTTTGTAGTGTAGCTTCACTTTATGTTTTTGCTCTCTCCTTGAGAGTTCTTCCGCTTCAACGGACGTATTGTTGATCCCACCGAGTCGGGGCCCCAATGGCGAACGTGAACGCTGTAACGCTATACAATTTAGTTTATAGAACCCTGCTGCTGGAAATGTTTTTGTCTTTGCATGTCTGCTTTTGGAATCTCTACTTCGGAAGTGTATTTTGCTCTTTGTATGTATAACTTCTGTGTACGTGCGAATATGTTTTCTACGTTTATGACTGTTCTTGTGAGCTTCGTTTGGAATGTGTTCTTTCTGTGTATGCGCTTGTTTTTGGAATGTTCATATTTAAGGTGGTCGAGAAGGACTTGGCAGGGAAGTCAAACAGAGCTTGGAGTATTCCCCAACATTTATTGATTTGATTGGCCTCATCTGTTGTAAAATATTTGTATCTCTCCGCTAAATAAACAGTTACTTGTAAACATCGATATCGTTCATCATTTCAGAGAAATAGGTCAGCATTTTCTGTTACGACCATTTTGGAAAATTATTAAAGTCAGGGATAATTAGATTGCCATTAGCAAACTGCGCGTCGCAATTACAAAAAGGTTTGTGTCAGCCTTGTCCTAAATAGTTTGAAAAATTATTGTCAGGGATAATTGACTGTTAACTATTTTTGCGTAATTAACTTTTTTAATTATTGTGTTTAAGGGTAAAATTAATTGAAAAAATAGCTCAGCATCATCGAGCAAATCACACTAAATCGCCAGCATCCTCAGCACAGGCATCGCGAATTGTTTACGGCTTTCATACAATCGCACTAATTCGACGGGGTTTTAAGCCTCGATTCAGTCGGAGCGTATCTCAGCCCCGACGGCACCGCGCCCCGTGGAGAAATCGTGCAACCAACCTCTGCTGGGTTGTCCTCGCGCAACGCAGCAGAGGCTGGTTGCACTATTTCTCCACGGGGCGCGTTGCCGTCGGCCGAGCTGCGCTCCGATTGAAAACCGAAACTTAAAAAGCCGTCGAATTTGTGCGTTTTTTCAGAAAGCCGTAAATGCTTCGCGTGCCTTCTATCGTTCTGCAATTTGTTGATTTAGTGTTTTTTGATGATGCTGAGCTATTTTCTAATTAAACCTATGCCCTTAAACACAATATTAAAAAGGTAATAACGCAAAAAATAATTAACAATCTAATTATCTCGGACTTTAATAATTTTCCTAAATAGTCCCCTGGCCCAGGACCAAACGACACAAGCCTTTTTGGTTGTGACGCGTAGTTTTCGCAATATCGAATTTGTCCACCTTCGGGAAACACCCTGTATTGGCAGGCGGCTTTCAGTCGGTTTAGGTGCATAATGAATTTCGGCTGCGTAACGACCCCTAAATTGCCATATTAAATTCAAAGCCAGCTTAAATAAGTCTATGTGCTTCGATTGGAAAACAATGATGAGAATTGTCAAATATTATTAAGTCATCAAACTCGTGTGTTTTTCTACAACGGATATTCGAACTGGCTGTTTTACGCTTCCAGCGCCGAAGTGTGTCAAGTTTACACTTACGCGTTAGGCTCTCACACATTGTTTGATGATGAAGTCTAGAACTTCGCACTTTAGACTCTTCGGAGGTATTTTCTATGAAACTATTTTGGTTTACTAGGCATCATAGAGGATCGAACTGACATGAGCATTGAATATACCACGGTCGCCTCTGGGTTGTGGACTAACTACGCTCAAATTTGGCGCTACGTCAAGTCGTGCTATGTATTACACTTATTTACCGTGATTAAAAGCAATAGTTACCATGTTAAATTTCTAAAAGGTTCGTATGCCAATCACAGGGTTTCAAATACAGGTGTTTCAGGCGTCCTTACTGTTAATAGGTAAACACTTTCCTTAATCAAGCATGATTAGTATTAACCGGATGCATGATGACTCTATATGATTTTATTATGAATCGTTCTTTAAGTTCGTGTCGTTATTTTCATACCCATAACGACCCAACGCCTCTCAATGCTGCACTGCTCTTCATAACCACGTTCACCCTCCAACCTTACAAATAAGTGCCGCGACTTGAGGTGCCATCGTCAATTGTTTTTCCTCGGCGGAGTAAGGAGGCGTAGGAGTTAGGTTACGTGGCTTTGTCAACTGTTGCGGTGCTATGGTTGCAGTTATTTAGTCAATATTCTTAACTTGTCACACGTAAGCTGCTACGCATGTTGGGAATGTCGGTGTTTCCAAAACCATCTTTGTTTTGTAAAGATATTGAATACGTATATGTTTCTCCTCCCCATCTTTTTTCTCTTGGGAGGTGTACATCTTGAGAGAAATCTTAGCATTTTGTCACTGAAAGAAAACTAAAGAGAACCAGAAGTCACAAACCTTTACAGAGAATAATGCACAGGTAGCTACACATGTTCAGTAAGCGTGGCCATGGAAGCCATCAATTCTCTGACGGTGCGTGTTCATCGCCTCATACTTGAGCTCTAGATGGATGGATGGATGAATAGTGGCTGTTTGGGATCTGAAGAACTACGACCCGAACGGCGTGATAGTAGCGGTTTTATCAGTATGAGAGCATGGCGCTTTTCTTCTGCGCGCGACTCTGTTGCCCACTTCTTCGTCGACTTGAGTCCATTCTCCAACATCCTCCCACCCAACAAAGTCAAACCGACGGTTTCGTCGGAATTTCTAGACGGTAAAGAAGTTGAACGGGTCTTCTTCTTCACGCGACTTTCTGAGTTGAATAGTTCTAGGCACGGCACTGTCCCATCTCGTCCAGGAAAGTTCTTGTCGACGACGGCCAAGTATCAAAATGTTCTTGGGCGATGGTTGTTCCTGAGAAGCACAACATCTCTCACTTGAATGCCGCTTGAGTTAGATGAGCTTACCGTGTTTGCAGATTGCAGCTCCCAAGCGGCCAAATCTGAAATTTTTCAAATTATACGTCCCTCGCCGCTGGCTCCGTGTGAGCATTCGATTCTCGGGAACGGGAGTAGAACATTTCTGCCACTTCCTGGTTATCCTGGGTGGAACTTCGGGCCCGTGATCGGATGACGACCCGTGGTCCGAGCTACCACGGCGACGCTTTCCGCTTGCAATATCTTTGCATTTCCATCAAAGGCTGTTCAAAAAGGGCACTTAATTGAGCCCCGCTTCGTCACTCACAAGTTCTGGTAGGCGGAACCGTTGCTCTCGCAGAACGTTCGCAAGAGATAGTTGAGCTTCACATGCAGCGATTTTGGCCCTAGAGCGGCGCGACTTCTGCCGTCGCGGCGCTCGTGCCGCTCAACCGCTGGTGCTGGCCAGAGCGCCGCGACGGCAGAAATCGCGCCGCTCTAGGGCCAAACCGCGCGCTACGTGAACTAGGCTTCCAGGGCTTCGGTAGAGATTTTGTAAACCCCGGTAGTCCGGCCTTGACCCTTGCACACTCTTTTCTAGTGAGGCCACGAAGAACTTCGCCAACAACTGCGTCACCATCTTTCCCCGCTTTTCGATCGGGTTGAGCCATTCAGCCGTTCCTTCTTTGATGCAAACGTCTTCGAAGCTGCGAACCTGGCAATCCCCTCCGGGCCGGTCTCGTTTACGAATTTTTCGGGCAGCCGATGCTGATCACTTTGCTGTCCTGGAATCTCAGGAAAACGCCCATGAGGCTGTGCCGGTTTGTTCAGCAATGCCTCCAGTAGTTTTGACAGCACCAGCGGGAGAGTCTTTCACCTCTATTGCAGCTGTTTCCGCGGACGTTCACGTCAGCGATTCCACTGTCCTCCTTAAAGTCACTGGCACTCGAGCTCGCGCTGGCAAATCGACAGGATCCGATAGTAGCTGGAGCGTCAGCTGCTTCCTGTCATCTTTGAAGCTAGATTCCCGCTATTGTTGGGTCTATTGCAAGGTGTCAGTACCGTACAGGGCGCCCATTCCAAGGCCTCTGTTTCACCGCATTCCACATCACCGTCTTTCCGGGCTGCTTCTTTGGGCACCGGTACACTCGTGATGGTTGACTGCTTGAGCTCTGGCACATCCTCCTCAGGGTACCGGTAGGGAATTCTTTTCTCGTAGCTGCTGAGGAGGCTGGTCACTTGATGTCGAGTCATTACCTGCATTATAGTTGCTTGCAGCCAGCCCACTTCCGGTAATGGTCGTACTGACCTTGCAGTGTCCAACCAAATATCGTTTCTACCGCTGTAAAACCTCCGTCAAGTCGCTTGATAGACCGAGTGACAGCCTTCCAGTAATTATCCGCTCCGATCAGTTTATCAGTGTCAATGTCTCTCTTAAACCCTGAGCACGAAAGATCGGCGAGTTGCAGCGTGCGCGATTGAGCTGTGCTGCAGAGACTTACAGGAAACGCAGAAGAATGGCAAACAGCAGGAACTTCCAGAGCCTCAATTCGTACCCGTCTCCGATCGTGTTGGCTTTGAGCCATACCTCTGCGCTCAGGAGTTTACCTCGCATTACCAAGTGCAGTATCGCCGAAGACTGTAATCGTCCAATCCTCTTTTCCTAGAACCTTACAAGACAGCTCGTTGACAAGCCTGGTCGTCACAAACGTCCGCTGGCTCCCTCCATCCAGTAAGCATCGAAATAGGCGGCGCTTAGTCTCCCTTCTGCCCAGATTGCGGCGGTTTGCAGAAGAACTGTTTCGACGCTGTTAGACACCGCACTCGTTACTGACACTTCCGAAGTTCCTGGCTGCGACGAAGAATGAGGACTGTCTTTGGTGGGTTTGAGGTCAGCATCGCAGAGGCAAGTCACGTGTCTCCCTTGGCAGTTGGCACAGCGGAGAAATCTGGCGTTGCGGCAACCTTTTGCCCGGTAATATCTTTGCAGCACCTGAAACATCGGCCCTCAGTATTTATTTTTGATCACTGATGGAACGCCCGTTGCATTGGTCGAACGAGTGTTCACGTGCATCGCAAAAAAGCATTCGGCAGCTTGAGCGTCCGTCCTGCAACCTAAGCTGCTGCCGATGGAGTGATGTACGCTTTGCGCACCCGATTTGATGAGTCCTCCTTTGGGCCTTTGATTGATTGGCTTGATTGAGCTTTATTTCCAGGACGCGCTCTCGGCTCTCTACCTCGGACTTCAGAAAATTCAAAAAACGTTTACAGACGTGGGATTTCGGTGGCTCTTTGCTGGCAGTAGCGGAGGACAAGATCGTCAGGAAGTAGCTTCTTCACGGCAGCATGTAGCAGCACACTGTACTCTTCCACCTTTACGCCAATGATTTCAGGCTGCGGACATTTATCGTGATATTATCATACAGCCGTCTCAGAGCCGTCACGTCGCCTGACGTGGTGACATTTTTTTAATTCAAGAGGCGCGTCATGTGGTCGTCAATTATCGCCTGGGTCTGACCGAACCTGTTCTTCAAGAGATCCACAGCGATGTTATAGTCGTTCTCCGTAATAGACAGTCCCCGTATGCTGTTTCCGCCTTTCCGAATAGATAGCTCGTCAAATATCTATATTTAACAATTGGAGAAAGGGGGTTGATGTGCATAGCCCCTTCGAATTGATCCCAGAAAGGTTTCCAGTTATGGAGATCTCCTTCGAACTTTCGGATCTCCAATCTTGGAAGTGTGATTGCTATCGTTCTTGACCTTAGATGACCTTGGTCCCGGATCCTGTAGTCGTTCCACAGCGTTCGATGCGATGTTAGGCGTGCGCAGGGCATCCAGCTTGAGCGTGGCTCTTGTCCGTAAACGGCAGATCGACACTTGGTAAGCCTCGACGCTTTCCATCTCTTCTTCAAGGTGATCAATATCAACCCCATTTTCAATCTCACTGTCAACTGTCTTCAATGCTGCTTCCTTCAGTTCGAGGATATTGAAGTTTTCTGTGAGCCCACCCAGCGGTTGCATCCGAGGAATCAAGTAGAGCTTGCAACTCGTTGGTGGCTCTGGTCACCGCTGACCGGATGACGGCTCGTTTCCTCCGCAGTCGGTCCGTTCTTCTGAAGGCGAGTTGTTTTCCGTGTTCCGTGTCTGTCGGATGGGGAGCTGTCACTCGTTTTGTTCGGGCGTCTCTAGATCCCGGGTTTCGGCACCAGATGTTTGGGATCTGGAAGAAACTACGACCCGATCGACGTGATGGTAGCGGTTTTATCATGAATGAGAACATGGCGCATTTCTTCTGCGCGCAACTCCGTTGCCCACTTCTTCGTCGACTTGTGTCCATTCTCCAACAGTGGCTGTTCCCTTTATAACGGGCGGCAGCTTGCCTAGTTTATATCAGTTTAAAAATTTTACACTATAGAGGTCTCTATATTTTGACTTTAGCACCGATAGATGGAATTTCGTTATCATATTTACAGATGCCTAGACAATTCGGACGTATCCATTTTCGAAACTGTATTATAAATGTTTTTGAATAATACCTTCACGTCGTGATACTTTGTACGCAGATGATTTATTGGGGAAACAACTGTAGTTATGTTGCAAGGTTTTGAAAACAATTTTTTTTCAATTCACGCACGTGTTAAGGTTACCAATATCTCGACATTACGTTACGGAGGCGTCCTGAACGCGACCTTAGCATCAACAAGATCTACATAAGCAATGAAAAGTGCAATGAAAGTGATATTTAGACGGAATATTAAAGCAATGGTGAACTGCCTGCACAAACGGAACGCAGACTGGAATACACAAGGCTGCGACACAAGGAGGTAGTGTCAAGTCATGGTTGCGGTACACGCCCAGTCCCAGACTAAAAGGGCCATTTCAAGTTGTCATTGCGGTGACGCAATTTTGAGTTCTAGAAGAAGGCGCAAATAGCATCCTGGGGTTAGTGTAATATAATTGCAATGAGCTTAACAAGCGCTGAGCGTGGAGATTCCGAACCGATGACATGGCGGCGTTAGCCAAATAGAACACCGAAGAGGAAACAGGAAGCAAGACTCGTGAACATAATGTTATAGGTTCACGAGTCGTGCGCTTTGTCCTCCGACGCAGTTCATTTCACTAACCGAGAAAGTATTGGCGGCTCTTTTTTAAGAAGTTCAGTCAAACTTTCTCGGCTATCGAATTAATCCAGTGTCCTCGTCACACACCGTCGTGCGGACGCGAATGGACCGACGGAGGATCTTGGCCGCGTTCCTGCAGTGGGAAGCTGAACGCTTATTCAATTAATACATATTACCAAGATTAGTGAAGAGTTAAGAAAGAGAGTTGGCAGCCAATATTGACTGGACGTTTAAGTTTTCTCGGAGAACACTCCTAAAGTATATTCTGGCTTTGCGGCAGTGTAGATCCTACAAGTAGTGTCACGAATGAAAATGTACAAACGAACGTAAAACTCTAAAGCAACTTTTAATAGGTCCTAAAAATAAAACAATAGGTTCTCATACTGCGACGATAACTCAAGCCCGACTGATCAGGTGCATCCCGCTAAGGCTGCTTGCTATACAAACTAGGATAGAGGACACGATAACTGTCTAAAATCAGAAATAAAGCTGGCAGGGTTCTAACTTCGTGCCTCACTATGGAGACCTCGTGCTCTGCCAGACTGGCCAGAAAGGCGGCAAAATTGTGTAAGGGTGTACTATGCTTTCGTTTTCCATTATTACAAGGATCCAATTTCCCTGGACCATGCTTTTGGTGACCACTTTTAGCATCAGTGCCCTCTAGTGCTAGCTGGACTGTGTGTCCTGCCCGTTTCGTTGGCTTTTGGATGTCGACCGGATTAGCTTGCTTGATGGCGGCAGTATACGGAGGCTGCGCACATTTGGCCTTTGACGATCACCCTAAAGTACAGAATCAAACGAATCCCACATTCGAAACTCGTTGTGATAACATCTGTGCAGCGCACGCTTTTCATTGAGTTTTCATATTTTTTTAGTTCATTCATCAAGCGAATGCACAGCGGCCTAAAGCAGGGGCAATGTTACGGTTTAAAACCGGATGTGGGGGATTTGAATTTCCTCCCCAGTGATTTATACTATTCAGTTACATTCTAAATTCACCTATATGTGAGTTGTTTTTTTTTCGATACATGTACGTTTTGATTGTTGACTTATTCATCCCCTATAACTAAGGTGTGTATTTTCCGGTTTTAACCGTAAAACACCGATAAACATCCGTCGGTGACGAAAATACAAAATAGGTTAAAACCGAAAAACACCGGTGGTTGGACATTTTCGCCCTGGTTAAAATCGAAAAACACCGGTCGTTGCATGTTTCCGACCTAGCAAAACCCTTTCCCCGTAGAGGTTCGTCAAACGTGTTATATCGCCCTCCTTTCTGGGGTCAAAAGCGTCTAGTTAACGCAGTGGAAGCTAAGCTCTCACACGCCTTTCCCCCATCGTGTCTCTGATGGACCCTTTTTGTGGAAAAATTAACGCACTGGAGGGTACGCTCTCACGTGCCCTTTTCCCTTTGTGTCTGGCCAAGTGATGTCGGTGTAAGCCATGTATTCAGAGGTTGCTGTAGTTCTTTGAAGACACTGCCAACTTTTGGGGAAACGAAAAGAGGGTTATGTTCTGTAAAAAAATTCCAGACGTGTTTGAGAAGGCGCGTCCATCCCGGGTCTGCGGGTTTTCTCAACGTGAGATTTGCTTCCCTTCGTCGAACACTTCAAGTATCGTCGTCACGAGGAGTAGAAGGCCACCAGGATGGGACGCAAGCGGAAAGCTCCGGATGACTATGCTACAGATTTCATGGATGAATCGTCGTTCTGGTTCTGTGCACAAAGTGTTAATCCGTGCATAAAAGTGGAGCTGCCGCAGAGAAGGCTAGAAGCGCGAGCCCATAGCGTTGGGAGTGCTCTTAACACACGAGAGCTTGTGCCGCCGAGATGTGCCCTAGAGCAAGGAGCTCACGCTTGTAGCCTTTCCTGCGGTACATCATAAGGTGAAACAGAGTATAGCACCGTTGATCCAGTGTTATCTTTGGAAACTTCATTTTCCTGACTGGCCACTACTGTCCCAAGCCTCGATGGACATTTTGGGATTTCCTGTGTCCAACGCAAATGTGATGCGTGCGTTTTCAAAATTGCGGGTTGTGAACCGCAAGGAGCGTGCTGCCATGACGGATGCAAGCCTCCCGAAGTATGCTTGCATCTACGTACTATATTAACCAAGTGTGAGAAATAGATGCTTCCTCAAGAAGAAGCATATGAAATATGTGAATAAAATTGGAACTCTCTGTCTGTGATCAATCGCATTTTTTTCCACCGATAAACACCGATTTTAGCCTCGTCGTGAGACGTTCCACCGAAATACACCGGTGTTTCGAAAATAAATAAACACCGAAAAACATCCGCCGATTTTTCTCACAAATAAACACCGGAAAGTACACACCCTACATATAACCTGATAAATTCAGAACGGCAGTTTTGCTATAGCATATCTTAATTCTTGGATATTGTATGGTGATTTTCTATAAAATATTTATTAGAAATAAAGTCAAAGTAATTGCCAAGCAGCCAATTTGAGTTTCGGTGCCTGTGTTTTTTTTGCACTTTCGAGGAAGCAATTCAACCTCTCTTAACGCCCGTTTCTATTACAAACGTTAAAAAAGGTACAAAAAGTCTAGAGAAACATTTTGCTCTTTAATCTTTGTATCTAATCTGTTTTGACATACGTGTTTTAAAATTGACTGAAAAATGCTTCCGAATGTAAGATTTCTAAGCCGTTGTCGGCCTGTGTTTTTTTTTGTTTTTTTTTTGCTGGGATTTGAGAAAGATACGTATTTTAAACGGGTGGATCATATAAACGCGAACAAATTTGCCGGATTCGCTCTTCAAATTCTTTTAGAAAACATACGCGAAAACACGGTCTTTGATATAAACAAAATGTACTTTTCCCAAAGATCTAAACAAAAGATTCAAGTAGTTGGAAAAAACGTAAGTAGTGCGGAAGGTGTTCGAATACGTAAAAATTTCTACTTACATTTTTCTGTTTTTTTTTATTGTTAGAAAGCTATATTATTCGTCCCTTCTCCGATTAATGTTTATATTGAAAGCAATGTTACAAACTGTATTTATTTTAATTGTAACTTTTTTCTTTTTTTTTTTAGAGCGCTGGAAAAGTGTTATTTATAAAAACAATTCCGAATTCAGGTGAGTATACGAACGGAGCAATAAAACTGGTGACACGTAATAACTATAGCACTTCCCAGTCCTGAAGATATGCTACTGTTGCGATATTTATGACTTTAGTTTTAAATTTGGCCAATATTTTATTCCAAGTCACTGAGAGTACATTTAACGTCTCTGAAACTTAAAGAGAAAAAAAAGGGCGTGGCCAGCCCTCTAAATCTCATTATCGCTTCTTAATGAATAAGATTGCGACATAAGGAGAGCCGGTGAACCAGTGACAAGGTAAGGAGCGTGGACATCATAAGCCACGCCACGTGTTTCTTAACATGTCCTTGGCTATCAGGTGGTATCTAGTACTCCTAAATAACTTCGGCTTAGAGTTTCTGCGACCGGGCACTGTATGGCTCCGTCGTCGAACTGCCAAGCTTCGTGAGTAGGATATTGTAGTACCGAATGCGCACTGCACTCACTCTCTTGGAAGAAAAAAATGTCGATATTAAAATGTTGTTGTAGCACTTTCAATGAAATAGCTCTTACCGGGAAACGCACTTTCACGTACTCCGGAACAAAAGAAACAAAGCGTACGGAACAAAACTGTTCGATGTCCATTTTGTTCCAAACGCTTTTGTTCACAGACTCAGCAGGGTGTGAACGCGACGCCGATGACCAACGACTTTGCCGAGACGGGTCGCTGTTATTGCTGTGACAGTACTGTGAATAAAGCAGGACCGATCATTTGTTTTGGAAACGCAGTAGAGCAACACAATTTATTGATGATAACAGCCTGCAGCAACGGCTTGAAGTAATAAATGACCTACACCGGTATTTACAATCGGCCCTTTTAAAGGGTTCGCGCCATGTCTGCCGCTCCAGTTATCCAAGTACACCATAGTTCGATCGCATGCTTGGAGCCTGTATCAAACACTTGGGATGCCTAAGCGTTGGCAGTGGGTTAGCTCGTATCGAGAACGAGTGTTCGGTCACTATTCGGTGAGGATTCTAATCGAAACACACACTTCGCGCACAATGTTGTTCCATGGGGTTTTGAAAAGGGTACCTCTCTATTTGTTTACTACGTACAGTGCGCTCAAGTGTTAAACATAACGCGGGAGCGGTGGTCAGAGAGACGGCATGCGTCATTTGCCGGCTCACTCTGGCAGCTTATGCCGCTGTTGTTTTCTGGAGTTACACTCCCAGCTCCGAAACAATCCGCTATGCGTGACTCGGCGAAAAAGAATAAAAAAGGTAGCATCTTGGATTTTGTTTTTGTTGTTTAAAGAAGGGGTGGCCTTTATCAGAGAAACTGCAAGGTCACTGAGATGTCGTAGTGAGACTAAAATAAAAACAACAAAACAAACAAGTAAAAATTTAAAGCCTGGGTGATAAAGAAAGGAACGAAGAGGCCATGCGATAATTGTATCGGGGAGTGGCGACAATCGCAAGAAGAGCCGCCTTATTCTCGGCCGCATCATTGATTTAATCGCTAGGCAGCTCTGATATCAGTTTCGGCCACCGCTCCTGCGTTATGTTCAACAGTTGAGCACTACTGTACGTCACAGGTTGAATTGTTCGCGCATGAACAAACTTCCTGCGGACTATTCTTTGTTTCACTGTAAGTCAAACCGCTGCCGAAGCTACGATTCGACGTGGCCAATCAAGCGGCGACAACAGTGCGTCGTCACGTCGTTGTGCGTTTGCTATCTTCCGGCATCGCAGCCAATCACGCAAAGTGATAGGTTGGCCATGATTTTGTGCGATCGCTTTTTGTGATTGGTTGGCCGCTGATTCGTGCAAACAGAACAAAATACGACACCGTGACACCGTGACAACGTACTTTGGGTTATGCTTGATTGCATCCACGGATCAAGTGAAACCAAGTATACTCTCGATGTTCTATCGTCACATGAACATTTCTAGCCAACGAGATTCTTTCAGCGGTAGAGCATTTACGGTCATAGCTTCAAGAAGCTCGTGTTGCAAAAGCCGGCGTCGGCTGCGGACGGGAAAATCCTGATTAGTCTGTAGGGTCATGACGTCTCAGTCACATGACTTTGCGCGGGAAGCTCCAACATCCCACGACGCTCACGCGAAACATGACGTCGCGCTTGGAATGAAAGAGAATGAAACACGGCATGTAATGCGAATTAAAAGGTCGTCGCGTATCTAAAATTATATCACTTTATAGAGTAATTGATTTGCCTTCGAGAAACAAAATCGGGCGGAATTCGAACCCACGGCCCTTCGGCCGCAAGCCGAACAAGCTACCCACTAGGCCACGCACAGAGCGTTGCACAGCTTAGGAAGGAGCGGGGATTTCTATCGATCTATCTATCTATCTCTTATAGGCGAACCTCACGCGTCCTCCTGTAAGTTTTTGTTTTTGTTATAAACAAACTTTCTGCTACTAGTAGTACTACCCTCTTTATTAAATCTATAAATATAATGACAAAATCTACGGTGCTTTCACTGAGTATGGCACACACACGTGTTGAAATTGAAAAAAAAAAAGAAAAGAAAAGGGACTTATCATTTCCGTCACCTATTCGAACCGCTGATACCATGGTTACTGCAGTCGGGGATGAGAGCTCCGGCGCACGTGCGAGGAAAACACGAAGCTCTGATATGTATTTTTTAGGATGTGAAACCTTGTCAACAACAGGAAGAGTAAGTCAGAGCGCTGCGGCGTTTGATAAATTTAACGTCCATGCGAGGGCTGCTTTTATTTGTGACCTCAGCGACCTCGACACGTGTAGCGCACTTTCCTCCCGAAACTCCTAGGAATTTACGAGGCAGATCAAAACGGGCCGTCGTGGAGCCGGCTGGGCAGTCAACTGCGGTCACCAACCATGGTTTGGCGGTAAGTTTACATGGTCCGAACTGCGCATGACTTGTAATGAATGCATGGCTAACGGTTTATCTTCCGAAGTTTTTCGCGTTTTCTCGCGTGTAGTTACATCTTCGGGAAAACGAACGTGATATCCAGTTTCACGGGATAAAAATACGCCAGAATTCACCTCTAACTCGCTTTTATTCTCTTCAAGAAGTGTTTCAGTTTCCCTTTAACCTCCCACCGACTGTAGATTTCTGTTATTGTAAAGCGTGGGGACTGAATATATTCCTACATGTTTAATGTATTCGTTTAGGAGAATCAACTCGTGGTTAATCGAGGTCCAGAATGTGCATGTCCAACTGCCGGGTGGGTGTTCGCGTTTGGCATCGCGCGTGACTCTCACACGGAGACGCGGAATTTTAACTTCTCCAGGCGCACGCGCAACTAAAGCACTACGGAAGCCAACGAGCTCGCGCTCAAGGCGGAGCTTGTAGTCTCAGCTTAAGTGTAAACGGAGTATAGAGGTGTGCGAATAGACCAGTAGCTCTCAAGTTCTGAGTGGCGGTCCTGGTGAGAAACATCCGATATATCTTGAGTCGCGCTTCAGATGTGCGACGCATTTCCAAACGCTTTGTTAGTACCCGCGGACAGGCGCTGACCAGGAACGCTGACAGACGCTAGTTCACGACCCGTGCCTCGGGTATGATGGGACGCTAGGACACCGCTTCAGGTCAGCGCTAAATGGTCGCGTCTCGGGGATGCCACAGGTACGCTCTTTTGCGGTCGCGTCTCCTGAACGCTACTGCAGCGCCCTCTGCACGAGAGAAACAGGCTCATACCGCTTCGAATCGTATAAGGCGGTGTCATCCCTACTTTGACACTAAGAAGACCGGTTGTCGCGGCTTTCGCTTCGACCGCGAAGTGTAATGGATGAGTCGGTGTTTTTTATTCCTACCGGTATTCGCGCAACCTTAGATTCATCGCAGTGTAGCGCCGGCTTGTCGAACTTAAATTAAAGCCGGGTATAGCTTCATCATTTTACCTCTACCAGGCGACGGCAGATGTTCTGCAATAATAATAATAACTTTATTCACCATATCACATATGGTGGGTGCTGGAGAAAAAGCTGACAAAGCAGCTTGACGGGTCTCCAGCCCCCTCAACAGGTACACAGCGTTGTTTTAGTTCGAGGCCGTAGTTGACCTTATAATTAGACGTTTGGTTTTAGCCTTCGTATGTGTCCCCTTTTCCACTCGTGAAAGTATTCCGCACCTGGTGTTGGGAATATATAAAACAAAAAAATGAGTCTGGTGGTTTAGGCTCTCTGCTACTCTTGTAATTTCTGTAGTTTATCCTGAGCGTCCAGCATTAGACACTTGTTTTTGTCTAGAACAAAATGATGCCCATACAGTTCCTCTCAATATTTGTTCCGCGGATCGTTGGCAAAAACAAAAAACAAAAACTTCCCGGTTGCAGGTTTCCTTTTTATGTCAGCTTTTTTTGTAAGGGTTGTGGAATTGACAGTTGTTAATTCTAACAAACTATTGGGGAAGGTATCATTCTGAGTATACATGCCCCCGCAGTGAATAAAACAGAAGTGCGCCCTGGTATATTGTAAACTAAGAAAGTAACTAAAGATGTGCTGCATGCCATTGTTAGCATTAACTCCACCTCAAAGTAGAAAAAAACAGCTAACTTAATGAAATCAATTGTAGTTATAACATTTATGTCCAATTTAAATCACATTTCCTAAAGCTATTTTTGTATTTTGTGTTTTAATGTGTGTGGCAGATTTAATATTAGTTGTTTTTATACCAGTGAAACAATAAAAACAACTGTCTGTGAAAAGAATATGGAAAACTAATTACAATTTTAAATAATAATAAAATAAGAAATAAAGAAGTAATTGCGAAAATAATCAAATTTCATCATAATAAGTGAAATTTATAAAGCGGCGGAGCGGGAATTAATCCCCGGATAGTACGATCCACGATCCGTCGCGTTTGCTTGGTGCTAATATCTTTTTTCATTGTACTGAGAACAATAAATATAGGTATCTTGACGGACCTTGTCACCTGTTAAGGCATAGTACATACCTCTATGTATTGGGTGGCGAAAATAAAACCTTCGCATTTGGGTTAGTGCATAAAACATTTTGATCCGCTCGCTTTTAAGAGGCGGTGCAGCGATATTCAATTGGAATGTTTTTCACTTTACACGAGCTTACTGGCACTAGTGGGACTCAAGGATACTCACACGCAACGCCACTGGCCAAGAAACTCCTTTGTTGCGGTGTAATTTCAAGGACAAAAGCGATCATTTTCATTCAATCTCTCCTTTGCAAAATTTGATGACGTAACGTGGGGATCGCAGTACACCCAGATGACGATATTTGAATGCGGTTCATAGATTGGACCCGAGCATTGCGTGGGCACTCGATTTGGGCTCGTGATAATTCCTAGCTCGAGAAGCATTCGGGTAGTGGCCCGTGTCCAATCGCTGCAACGACGACAATAGCCGAGCCATAACAATGTCGGGAACTCAGCGCGTGTCCTGTGCTTTGCCAACCCCAGCGCGTGGCTATGATCAACATTGGCGGCATATAATCGGCTTCAGATCACGTGGCCGCTTGTTCTGGCTGCGAGTTGAGGGAATGAACGCCGCTCGTTTTTCTTTATTTTTTCTGGGACTTCTATTGCGTGGGGTGAAAAACAAACGCGTGTTTCATAGGTCATTAACGTCAGGGATCCGTTTTAAGTGGTATTTGCGCAAAGTACAAAAATTGTTGCATCGCTCCTTTAAGGAGCGGTGCAACGATATTTAATTGGAATGTTTTTAACTGTACACGAGCTTACTGGCACTAAGTGGAGCTCAAGGATTCTCCCGCACGCAACGCCACTTGCCAAAAAACTCCTTTGTTGCGGTGTAATTTCAAAGACAAGAGCGACCATTTTCATTCAATCTCTCCTTTGCAAAATTTGATGACGTAAAGTGGGGATCGCAGTACACCCATATGACGATATTTGAATGTGGTTCATAGATTGGACCCGAGCATTGCGTGGGCACTCGATTTGGGCTCGTGATAATTACTAGCTCGAGAAGCATTCGGCTAGTAGCGCCAGCGCCAGATCGGACACGTGCATGGCGTCTCGAGCAATAGCCGAGCTCATGCCGACGCAATGCTCGTCCAATCTACGAGCCGCG
The DNA here is from genome assembly GCA_037355805.1 of Ixodes ricinus. NCBI lineage: Eukaryota > Metazoa > Arthropoda > Arachnida > Ixodida > Ixodidae > Ixodes > Ixodes ricinus. Next base: position 59,393 of record JAZHYW010070355.1, on the reverse strand, counting down.
TGTCAAACATCGTCGCTTGTGCACAGCGATCCCCAGCGCCGTGGCATATGCCCCAGCAAACGCGAGACTGAATGAAATGATCGGCTTTTGTCCTGAAGAAGCACGGCAGCCAAGCGAGTTCTGCAGCGGCGATGCGTGCGGGAATGAACGCCGCTCGTTTGAGTCTCCACTTGTTTCTGGGACTTGCATAGCGTGGGGTGAAAAACAAACGCGTGTTTCATAGGTCATTAACGTGAGGGATCCGTTTTTAAGTCGTATTTGCGCAAAGTACAAAAATTGTTGCATCGCTCCTTTAAAGGAGCGGTGCAACGATATTTAGTTGGAATGTTTTTAACTGTCACACGAGCTTACTGGCACAAGTGGGAGTCAAGGATTCTCGCACGCAACGCCACTTGCCAAAAACTCCTTTGTTGCGGTGTAATTTCAAAGACAAGAGCGACCATTTTCATTCAATCTCTCCTTTGCAAAATTTGATGACGTAAAGTGGGGATCGCAGTACACCCATATGACGATATTTGAATGTGGTTCATAGATTGGACCCGAGCATTGCGTGGGCACTCGATTTGGGCTCGTGATAATTACTAGCTCGA
>JAZHYW010070355.1:0-58703 GCA_037355805.1 Ixodes ricinus | reverse complement strand
TTCTTTATTTATTTTTTCCTTTCTCTCGAAGAGTACGTTAAAATCATGAAACACCTTCAGAAAAAGAAAACTCTATTCACCCAACTACGTGACTCCGCGTCGAAAATGCTCCCTCAACATGATAAAAAAAATGCGTTTTTTTTTTGTTGTGCCATTACAATTGTTTCTCTTCGTGGACAAACGTCTGGCGTGGAAACAAAACACATTAATGTATCTCAAGTCACGACCCTAACGAATTCCCATGAACTTGACCCGGTAAATTTTAATTACAATGATTATTAAAAAAATTGCCTTTCAGGTGCATCAACGCAATGATTTCGGGACTAAGAATTCTCAACTTCTCAATGCATCGCATAGCTCCTTCCACCAGATTGATATCAACCACCACTGGACTGAAAACATACGGGTACGTTTTCTTGTTTGGTTTGTGCGACTGCAGTAGAAGGAAACAGATCATGAATCTGGAGTGCATCCGTCCGTCGCGGCTCGATAGCCCAACCACTGATTATTTGGGTGTCAATCGGGAAAGAAGGAGGGAATATGTGGCGGAGGAAGCTGGGTCGTGACGGACGTTTGAAGCAATTTCCCCCGCCAAATATAGCGGACAGTGATCACGTAATGTCATCAGCGAAATGATTTTCGCGTGATGTCAGAAGCATGGTGTCGTCAGGTGATTCCAGTCACGTGAACAGGTCACGTGACGTTGTGCAACGTTACTGCTTCTTTAACGTGACATCGTAGTGTCACGGGACACTAAACACACTACGAAGTCACGTGATGAAAAGAACGTGACCACGCCACGTATCGTGAGCTCGCAGACGCCCCATCACGTTACGTGAAAGTGTGACTTCCTGTGTCACATTACATAACTAGAAGCGTCACTGTGTTACGTGACGCCCAACTCACGAACACGTGGCCACAGTGCCAAAAGAGATGTGATACTGTCGCAATACGGCCGAGCATGTTTGTCTGCCTCTTCCGCTGAAGTTGCGGTGACGTCGGAACGACGGCGAGCTCCGATGAACTTTGGTTAAGAAGATAGTGAGTAGACCTTAAATGCCGGATTCCTCCAGGTCTACCCAGTATTTGTTTCAATCTGCCAATAAGATCTCGGTATCCTGACCCCTCCTCTAACCGCAGCCCAAAAAGTTGTAGTTTTTTTTTTGTTTTTTTGGCAGTGGAATCTTTGTCGTATTGCAGTCCCCGACACACCGAACCGACGCTTCTGTTCAACTGTGCTCAGCATGTCGTGGCGCCTGTTCAGCTATCTCCCCTTCAGTACGTTCCTTCCTCTGCGAGGCATTGTGAAGACTGCCGCACATCCACTGAGCGCCTCGCCCCGTGGCCCACGCGAGTTAGAATGAGGAGTAAGGCACGTGTACCTGACTCTCCCGAGAATGCACATGAGTTTCGACGTGACAACAGGACTTTTTCAGGGGTGTTTTGTGTTCTAGTGTATGTGCGTGAGTGTGTGTGTGTGGGGGGGGGGGGGGATTTAAAAGAGTTTTTGTTTCATCTAATGCAACCGACACTATTTTTTTTTTCAACCTGGACAGTGAGAGGGGAATATCTGAGGAGTAAAGAGACATTCTTTTCAGAGATATCTAGATCTTTGCCCCCTTAGCAAGCATTTCCAGAGCGGTCGATAGCGGACTCCGCGGTTCGCCATTTTTGCTGCCGCCGTTAGCTCGATAGTTTGTTGAATAGAAACTGGAGCGGTTTTATATTTCAGTAGAATTACTGTAATCATCTTCATTTGGCCTCCAGGATCACGAATATCGAGATTATTTTTCATTTTAGTGAACGGAGGCTCCACAAAATAATTTTCAAAGTACTGCCGACACACCTCCTTACCGGAGCGTTACGTCAAAAAACGAGTTTTCGGAATCTCCTCCCTCGAGCATTTGCAGCATCTTAAGCGTATATCAAAGCTAAGCACGCGCACTCTTGCTGTTTTTGAAAGGTAAAGAAGACACGTCACGACTGGTGTCGGTACGGGGCAATATTCCTGGCAAATTTGCATTTGCACCCTCTGCCCACACGAGCGACACGTGTTTGGCGGCCGAAACATTGTAGTATGACGCAACGACTGGTTGGAGGTTCTTCGCGTTTTCTTGCATTTAGTGGCATTTTTGAGGAAAACGTACGTGGTATTCAAATTCACGGGGTTAAGTGCTCTAAAAGAATTAATCAATAATCGTTTTTTTTCAAGAACCTCTTCAGCTGCCTTTTAATCACGTTTTGGGAGCGAAGGAGTGTCACAATCAGACTCGCGTAGAATAGGCTAGCATTCACACCAAAATGATTAAGGATGACTTCACGTTTTTTCTTCATAACGATTTCTGTGTTTTTGTGCAAACTAGCTACCGCTTAAAAGGGAAAGGAATGACCTCACACATTGATGTACAGCGTGAAAATAGGACCGGTTTCCGGTGGTTGACGCCATTCATCTCCCTGCATTCGTGGGTCTCGTCGGCCACCATTTTACCATTCAAAGTTTCGAAAATGGAACTCTTGAGTCAAACAACTGAAAGCTTTGAAACCTTGACATCTAGTTCGAACAGCTATACCCTGTTTCATCTTACGACCGACCGCAGCGGATGCTGCGAGCCATCGGAGGCAGTCCAATGCCGTGTAAGTGTCACGTGATCTTGTAGAGGGGGTGCAATGTCGCGCGCAAAGCATAGCCACGTGCTAGTCACACAGAGCTGTATTGGTTGGAATGGCTCCTAGCGTTTGCTGCGTTCGGTAGTAAGGTGAAACGGAGTATAGTGCTTCTTTTGGGCGAAGGCATGCCTGCACATTCCCACTATGGAGCCCGCACCATCGCTAACATGTCCCACGAACAGCCGAGGTGGGACCCGCAGGGGTTTTACCTGGCCAAATCAAGCCACGCATGCTCACGCTTTTCCACTATGCAACCCCTCTTTTCGTAAACTATGGGCCCTGCACTGCCGAGGTGGAACCCTTGGGGGTTCTACATGGGCGGCCAAACTCGGGCGTACGCACCCTTTGCCCGTATCTTCTCTAACTCTGCCCCCTCATTGCCGAGGTGGGACCCACAAGAGGTATTGCACGGGCCGCCCATGTTGGACAGGCCCATACTTCGCCCCCTGAGGCCCATATCTGCGCTAACTCAGCGCCCGCCGCCCCCCCCCAAATAGCCGAAGTGCGACCCACGGCGGTATGGAACAGGCAGCCCGGACTGAGCGTGGCCTCGCGTAGGCGCGGTGGGATCCACGAGGGTATTGCATGGACAGCCCAAGTTGAGGCATGCGCACGCTGTGCCCAACTTTTCCCCTACCTATCCGATGTGAGACCCACCGTGGCTCTCCGGGGACAGCCCATATTGGGCATGCCCATGCTGCGGCCACTGGGATCAAGGGTGGGTTTGTAGGGCTGCCTGAGCGCCTATTGCCCAGGTGGCCTCTACATCGGTCCACCTCTGTGCCACCAGAAGTAATCTATTTTCACGGTAAAAATAAATAAATTGGGGTACACTTGGTAGTTACACAAATTGACCTACACACTCAGTCTAAGGAGATTGAAATATCCTCTAAAATTGAATGCCCTCACAAATATTTCTAACTTGTCCCATTTCAATTTACAAACTTGTTTTTTCTCTTGTTAGCTTCGTCAAGTGTGGACTTGAAAGCGATACGAGTGGGCCACTGTCTTCGCCATCTGGATTAAAACGAGTATCATATGCACGAGTCATAGAAACACAACCCGCCGGAGGCCCGGCGGGAGGCTTCAGACCACTCAAAGACACATCATGCAAGGAGGTAAAGATAGTATTGACACTTTTATAACGGACAGCTTAATAGGAATGGTATCTGACGGATTGAAGTATAAATGCAAAATATATAAAATATATATTAAGAAAGAAGTTAAAGTAAGGTTGTTTTTTTAAAGCGAAGTGTGTAACAATGAGACAAGTACAACGAGGAGCATTTAATCATCCGGAAATACTATTCCAACAACATTTGGTACCCGCAGATTTAGAGGTTAGGCCTGGATTTATCTTGAGTGGACAAATTAAACAGTGCAAAAATAAGGAATGAACATAATATGTTACGACAATCACTTATTTGAAAAAGAAATACCATCTTCAAATATGTTTTTTTTGTATAACATAGGCAGCTACGTCTGTTGAAAAACAAAAATACGTGAATTTATATATCTATTATATATGTTCACTTTGAGCCTACTTTCAAAGGTTCAATAAAGTTCCTACTGCCACTTAATATGCCACAAAGCATTTCAGGCGGTATATTGTTTGTGTAAAAGCTTTTAAAATAGAAGAATAAAATCAACCGAACAAAAATGAATAACTAAGCCCCGCATTTGCAATCTTTTTTTATCTTCGATATGCCAAAACTGTTGCAAGATATGCGCCCTTGGTACAAGATTCACATCTCAAAGAGTGCTCTGAAGTGTATTTAATTACAATTATAACTGAAATACTCAAGCTTTAATATTTACAAAAAGTACTGTGAGCATGAAGCTGTTGGAAGAATTGGACAAGCGATGACAAAATGTTGAATAATCTATGGAGGCCTAACCGGGCGCGTGGAACCTGGCGCGAGATGGTCGTGCGCGCCACGGTCCAGTCGTCGTCTTCGCCTTCCTAACATCACTTTCCCCGACGAAAACGGCTGTCCCGGCCGGTGATAATGAGGACAACGCAGACCCACAGGGATACACAGATAAAAGAGCAAAAGGCAGCTGCTGACAGGGGAGGTTCTGCTTCTATCCGCAGTCCTAGAGACATCTGCACCAACCACAGCGACACGACGGCACGGTCGGGGCTGAGGGACACGTCATGAAGCGCGAGAACGACTGGGCTGCTGACATGTGCGAGAGATCGTCAATCGGCTTCTTCGGTTTCGTCTCGTCATGGCGTTTGGCCGGGGGCTGGCGGCGGAGCTATGGGCTGTTTTTCAGTCTGACGCTGCGGATTACTGTATATACTCATCACATTATCACGTTCACTAGACGCGGCACCGCGGGCCGGATCCGTAGCACGGGCTGCTGCCTTCCATGGTGCCGCTGCTCTCCAGAGCCAAAAATAAAAACTAAAGACTACTGCAACAAGAAGGCAGGATGGCATGATGATTGCGGCGACGATGTTCAATGCAGGGGATGAGCATGGCAATGCACTCCACCATACTCTTAGTATGATGCTGTCGGCAGCATGGAGGACAGGACAAGCGACGACAAATGATAGAATGAGGCCGAGCCAGCACGTTGGTCCTGATGTTGATGGTCATGCGTGCCACTGCCCCGTTGTTGTCTTCCCTTCCTAAGAGTCTTTTTACTAAATACAAAGTATACAATAGGCAATTTATACAAGTTTGAGTTTAAAAAGGAAGCACAAAATACTCAAATTATATATATTCACATTAAAACCTTTCTTTTTGAAATACCTGTAGGCCCTTAACGCCCTACAGATATTTAGCGCATCTAGCTTTATCTAAGTCTGCATAGGAGAAGAGCGCATGCTCAGAACGAGCTCACACTAATAAGCTGCTCAGACGGCAATATCGATGGTGTGACATGACCTTTGCAAAAGAACTGTGGCAGCTCACCATCAGCACGCGCTCAGCAGTCGAACAAACAGCTATGGCCGCCAGTGAATACTCCCCATTTGCCCTCCCTTGTTTGGAAACAAACAAAGTGGCGCCATCTATTCGGCAGCCCCGGCACACTTCCGGTTCACGTATATTTTCTCATTTGTTTTCGCATGATTCTTTTATCGTAAGAGTGAATTAAGCCTGACAGTGTTATAAGTGGCAATTTCTAGAAGACAGCGTCCATATTTTATTCCGCAAATACTGCGAAACCGGCCGTCAAGTTCAAAACCGGAGCTGGTTGGGGGCTTTTGGCAAACTGGTGGTACCATGATTGAACTCATCCGAGGAAGACCAAAAGTTATGCGCTAATGGCACGAACAGCCATCAAAACGGTGTGACAATATACAATGGCTTAATTCCGCGTGGTCGCTAAAACTGTCGAAATTTGTGTCAACATGCTTTGTGACGTTCTTTGTGTTTTATAAAATGTAATGTTTACATTGGGACGAAAATGTATGAAAGCTACCATCCCATAAAAACACAAGATACTGGGAGTGAAAATTAATGAACTTATCAGACGACCGGCTGAGGTACAGAGGCAATTTTTGACACCATATACGCTCTCAGAAAAAAAAAGGTATATATTCTTACGCCCGTTGCCCCATATAAGGCACTCCCAAACTGCAATTCGACGAACAGCGCACTGACGTTGAACCGAGGGTGCCGACTTTCACGAGCGACTTGATAGCCGAGTGGTACAAATGATTAAAACACCTAATGTATGTGTTACTGGCAACGAAGAAAAAATATCAGGGTTCGGTTCGCCCTACTGCAAAACCTCAGTGTTTTTTCTTTTTTTTCTTTTTCTGTAGTCTTTGATAAGTACTTTAGCTGTCTAATAACTTATATCGCACCGTTATCAAGCCCATCGTAGAAGTTGGTCCCGTCTGTTCGACGTCAGTGCGTTGTACGTCGAACTGAAGTTTTGGGGTGTCTTATATGGGGCAAGGGGTGTAAGAATATATACCCTTTTTTATTCCTGAAGTTTTGGAGTGTATGGAAAAAGGCGTAAGGCTACACCTTTTTTCTAGAGAATAGGTGTGTCGGAGGGGGCTTCACGAGCAGTACGTTTTTCATGCTGGGCAATATAGGACCAAATCTATTTTTGCAATCAGAGCATTACTTTTTTAATGTGGACCTTTGGGCTCATTTGTATTCTATGCTTCTTTTACATGCGACAAAAATAAATAACACCGTGACATTTTCTTTTCTTTACAGCCAGGAACTAAGAATTCCAACTGACTGACATCTCGATCCTTGATCGTCATTGACCGACAGTACCACAGGTCAATCTCGCTATAAACAATTTCGTGTTTTGGTTGTGGGAATAATAAATAAAGGATTCCTTTTCGTTCTACTTCGTTTTTCTATTCCTAAAATAAAGTAGCTCACCCGTGTTTAACCTTCACGAGAACAGTTTTAGAGATACCCATGATTTTTTAAAGGTGTGGTGCATGTCGATGTAATGGTTAAAAACCGGTGTTGTAAGTATGTCTTGGCTCTGGTACCTGATTTGCGAGGCAGCATCGTTTGGGTATGTTTCTTCAATCTTAGGGTCTACATTTTCAATAAAAGCATGGCTTGTTTCAGTCGGTCGGAATAGAATAAACAGCTTGGAGTTCATTTTCTTCAATTTACCCTATAATGTACCCTGCTAATCCAGCGAGAAACACAAACAAAAAAACATTAACAGTCATTTCTGAAGGTAAGCTTTGGCATATCTCTGCCTGGTTAGAGGGTGGGTAATATAGAGGAAAATAAACTCCAACCACAATTTAACACTCAAGTCATATTCGCAAACTCAAAGGCAGGCTGGCACCTCGCACGACGAAATCAAAACAATCAATCACTTATAACTCGTTACAGAATAATGTAGGAGTGTCAGAGTATCGAATAAATGCAATCAACCAAAAATTTATTTATATCAAGGAAACAAGCCGAACATATTGAATGCTGAATTTATTTTGTATGAGATAAAATGATTTCTCCATCTCGTGCGAAAATAGCAGCTGCTGTGCATCATCTGGGTTCAACTACTCTTTTGGGGTGATAATGACGTTGCTGACCATAAACTAACCCTAAATACGATATAGCTTCGCCGATACTGAAAACTCCTCCGAAAACCTATCGGAGCGGCGGCGAACGCGACAGTGGCGCCTCTAGTGGACTCGGAGTCTACGAAAGCAGACAACGCAATGGAAAAGTATAGGCTCCGCGACGTCCTCGAGCTTTGAGAGCCCCGTTTCGTCACCCTAACAGCTGAGACAATTCGGTCACGGTCAGTCCGCTTGCACAGCGGATTCAACTGATCGCAACTGCAAGGACAATGAAATAACAACGCGCGCGGAAACAAAGATAGAGAAGTTTATTTAGCGGTCTCCAACGCCACTCAGGGGATCACACGGGTTTGAAGCGCATCTGGGAAGCGGCAAAAGGGGTTTGAGCTACTCAGACTACGTCGTAAGAGGTTACTGTTGATCCGTTGCAAACTGCGTTGTCACAATTTTTTAACTGAATAGGTGATTCTTAAAACGTGCGCAAACAACATGTTACAAGCACCAGAGCAAGCGCACCAGCCTTAGCAGCATTACAAAAACAAAAGGTAACGACAAAAATGATCGTGCAAACACTTTCCAAACTTTGCAGAAAAGGTGGGGTCCTCATCCCAGACGAAAATAAAAAGAAATGGACAGTCGCGAGCAACGGCGAATGAAACAAAGAAGTAAGCAGACGATACAAAGATACAAATCACCAAGCAAAGACCTCCTTCAACGACGACGATAGAGCAGGGCGTCGGTGGAACATTGAAAATCGGCAGGGTGGTCGCCGTCGGTGTTGAGCCACAACAAACAAAGCGAAAACAACACAACGATAATATTAAAAAAAAAATCTCGACTATTTTTTTTTTCTTTTTTTGCTGCTTGTTGAACGTTTGTTTATTTGCTTTCGCGGCGTTGGTGAGAACTCAAAACAAAACAGAGGCTCTATAGGGCGTTTTCAGATAAGATCGAACAACCATGTCCGGTGACCATTTTTAATTTTGATGAAAAAAATATATTTTGCTGGCTTTATGCCCAGAAGTATAAAACCAATCCTTGTTTTCGGAAAAAAAAATTTGTCTTTGCGAAAAAAATTTGTAAGCACCCTCGCAGTCTCGTGTGCGTTTTGCGTATCGCGCAATGTTGACATTTCGGGTGGCTTCCCCCAAAAAACCGTTCTGGCTACGGGTCTTGAAATATTCACTGACAAATTAGGCATAGGAAGGATTGACAAAAAGTATTTTTCACCGAGTATTAGGGTAGTTATTTTGAGAAAAAAATCGCAAACACGGCACATTGCGCAATAATGCTCTGGATTAAAGAATATTTTTCTCCGTACCTATAAAAGCTAAGGTCTTAAAACTTTGCCAGTATGTTGCCCTGTATATAGTTAATTTGTGCATGAAATATTATTGTCCTGGTTAGCGGGAGAAATTTACAAGAATTGCTCACACAGGGGCATTTAACTAAAAATGCATTATTTTGAAAATCATTTTAAAAAAAAGGCCATCTTTAATTTTCTTTAAACTCTCTGAAATTAACGTTTATATTATGTACTAACAGATTCTGCAAGAACATGATGCAATATTTGTGTAGCTTTTAAGTTATAAAGCGAGAAACATGGCCAAATTGACGCTAACGCGGTTGCCATAAATGGGGCGTGCACATACACGTTCTTCACAATTTCATTATTATTAAAACGTGTAAAGATGCTACAGGGTGGTCAGGAAAAGACAAATAGACAGCACAGAGGTGGACGGTAGGTTTGAAGGGAAAATTCCTAATACATTTTCGTACAACCGACCCAAAAATGCCCATGGGCCGGAGCGATCGAGGTGCGCCACCGTGTAACATGCTTCGCGGTGCCTGTTTCAACAGCCGGTGTATAGCGTCTCCGTCTACGCGACGTAAAGGAAGCAACCGGAACGACTTTGCAAACAGATCAGCCTACAACCTTGGCGGTAACATGATATAGGAGGTAGGGCGCGGCAGAACCTGAACGTGCGCCGCCTGTGAGCGCCAATAGATCCGCCGCCGTGGTGGGCCGCGCAACGCGTAGAAAATAAAGATACATAAAAAAACATAATTGCGATTGAATGAGATTATCTGTAACTTAATTTATAAGACAACGGTCTAGAGAATCGTGAAATCCAATTTGGCTATGCCCATGTGACCTACGTAAGTGATGGTGCAACAAGCCACTTTAAGAACAAGTACCAAGTACACGAGCTGCAGAGCCACAAATACACGTCAGCGAGGTGTATTTTTTCTGCAGCTTGACATGGCAAGAATGCCTGTGATTGAATCGGGGGTCGTGTCAAGCACCAGACAAAGTTGTACAGCCTCCGACGGCCCACCAAGTCGGTGATCAAGTCGGCGTCAGAGATGGTTGCCCCACTGAACACTAAACTGCCGAACGTGAAACTAATCCACCTCCCGAAAGCTGACGTCAAAGCGTTCAGGGACATGAAAGGAAAGGACTGGGACTCTGTTTCCGTTGTGCGTGGAATTCAGTCCTGTCACTTGTGGTAGTGTACGCGGTCCGACACTTCGCAACCACAGCTGTTTTAGCAAGAACAGTAGCCGCAGAAAAGATATATCTTTAAAAGTAAAGTCTCCTATGGCTGCGAAAAGCAGATCGAGGTCGCGTGCTTGAGGTGCCACTGAGAAGAAACGAACAGTGATCGCTACAGGCAAACCGGGAAAAAATGTTCCTTTTCGGAGTGCCAGGAGAGCGCCGTGACCGACTCAGGTCAGCGTCCGGCAGAAAGAATTCACGCGACGAATTCCGAATGTGCGCACAGAATCTTGATTAATTAAACTAGTTTCAATCGTACCACTTTAAACATGTGTTCTTTCTTATCACTATTTAAACGTCAGCAGCGCAGCCTCCCGAGTCCCCACGAAGGGTAGGCTCCGAAATTCACTGATCGGAGAAATCTGTATTTAAATTGTTGACTTGCACTTCAAACTCACCTGTAATTTTTTGTATCAATTCTAATTTTTTACGAATTCCTGTCACAGTGCTGTCTTTTCACAGACTTCCTAAATTTTTCGACTCCTTGCTTGCCCTTGTTTGAAATTGGCAACGTCCTATCTTTCTCCACTCCCGTTACGTCAATTCTGTATATTTAAAACCCTGTGAAATAAAAACAAAAAAAAATATTGCAAAGCATTTTTGAAGGGCCTGATGGAACAGATTATGAGCCTTGATCTGTGAAAAGTAGAAGAAAAATTGCGATGGCCTTCATTTTAAACTGATGTTCCAATTATTGCAAAATCGGTAACCTGTCTAAATTTCATTGTATTTATTTTAGAAAGGTTATCGTTTTCAATTTCAATGACAATTTATGCAAATATAAAACAGACGCGTTAAAATCATTTAAAAAATTTGCATTTCCAGTCTTTTAAGATCCGGTTCCATAAAGCGCTGAATTGCTTCGTAATTAATAATACATGTTTACCTCCTTTTATTTTATGTAGAGTCTCTGCACAAAAAATATTAAACCTAAGACGACAACAGTTTTTCTTTAATAAATATCCAAAAGAACGTTTTCACGATAGTCGCAAAAACGAGAGCGTATACCGACAGCGACTTCGTGATTTTTTTTCCTCAAGAGAAATTTCATTTTCCGTAAAAAAGGTTTGAATATGTTTTTGCGCTTGCACAACAAATAAAACAATCCTTTGCTAAAATTAAAAAAAAATGTCGACCGGACATGGTCGTTTGTTTCTATCTGAAAACGCCCAATACAAACAATCTCAGGCAATCAGAACTTTTTTGCTTTCAAGTATCTTTTATTTTCTACGCGTTGTGCGGCCCTCCACTGCGGCGATCTATCGGCGCTCACAGGCAGCGCAGGTTCAGGTTCTGCCGCGCCCTGCCTCCTATATCATGTTACCGCCAAGGTTGTAGGCTGATCTGTTTGCAAAGTCGCTCCGGTTGCTTCCTTTACGTCGCGTAGACGGAAACGCTATACGCCGGCTGTTGAAACAGGCACCGCGAAGCATGTTACAGGGTGGCGCACCTCGATCGCTCCGGCCCATGGGCATTTTTGGGTCGGTTGTACGAAAATGTATTAGGAATTTTCCCTTCAAACCTACCGTCCACCTCTGTGCTGTCTATTTGTCTTTTCCTGACCACCCTGTAGCATCTTTACACGTTTTAATAATAATGAAATTGTGAAGAACGTATATGTGCACACCCCATTTATGGCAACCGCGTTAGCGTCAATTTGGCCATGTTTCTCGCTTTATAACTTAAAAGCTACACAAATATTGCATCATGTTTTTGCAGACTCTGTTAGTACATAATATAAACGTTAATTTCAGAGAGTTTAAAGAAAATTAAAGATGGCCTTTTTTTTTAAATGATTTTCAAAATAATGCATTTTTAGTTAAATGCCCCTGTGTGAGCAATTCTTGTAAATTTCTCCCGCTAACCAGGACAACAATATTTTTTGCAAAAATTAACTATATACAGGGCAACATACTGGCAAAGTTTGAAGACCTTAGCTTTTATAGATACGGAGAAAAATATTCTTTAATCCAGAGCATTATTGCGCAATGAGCCGTGTTTGCGATTTTTTTTCTCAAAATAACTACCCTAATACTCGGTGAAAAATACTTTTTGTCAATCCTTCCTATGCCTAAGTTGTCAGTGAATATTTCAAGACCCGTAGCCAGAACAGATTTTTGGGGGAAGCCACCCGAAATGTCAACATTGCGCGATACGCAAAACGCACACGAGACTGAGAGGGTGCTTACAAATTTTTTTCGCAAAGACAAAATTTTTTTTCCGAAAACAAGGATTGGTTTTATACTTCTGGGCATACAGCCAGCAAAATATATTTTTTTCATCAAAATTAAAAATGGTCACCGGACATGGTTGTTCGATCTTATCTGAAAACGCCCTATAGACCTTTGTCCGGAAGTGCTCTTTTTAGCCTCGACCGCAAGGAGCAAAAGCGAACAATAATCTCGAACCCAGATGCTCACGGGGAGGGGGGGCTGCGTCGGCCTGCACAGCTGCTTCCCGCCGTAGGCTTCTTTGCTGGTGTGCCGACTGCCGTTTCGCCGGCATCGGTCCTGTTTACCGCGGTATGTGAGTATAGTGCCCGTAATGTGAGAGCCGTTTGTCCATACGCCACTTTGCCGCTGTTGGTTTCCATCTAGCCGAGCCAGAAAACATCTCGCGACGAGTTGACCGCGCCGCGAGTGACGAAGAAAAAGCAAACATGGCGACGGTTTGTACGATTGCTTTGGTGGCTCCGGTGTTGCGTGTCTTCAACGTCCTCGTGAGAAGATTCCCCTGCCCTTCGAAGTTATTGCAAGCACCACGAGTGGCACGAAAGATGTGGAATCATCGTCTCAACTACAAATAAGCAGGCCTTCACGAGCAACGACGATGCCGAGCAGGCGCTCGGCACCGTTGTGTCGTCAGATGTTCTACAACGCCGAGGTATTTTCATTTATCATTTGGAATGGCTTCAAGAGTGGGAAATTAATCTATTTCGCGGATTGTTAACGCCGAGGCGAGTGCCCTCCGTTGCAGTGCCGTTGTCGCGCAAAGTGCAGAGAAAACCGGGTGGCGATGGCGGCGGTGCTCTTTGATCGCTTTGATCTTGCGCCGTCGGGTTCATGGAGTCCGGAGTAAACGTACGTACGTGCGTCTGCTGGATCGGTGTTTTGGACTGCCTCAAAACTCTTTCTCACGCGCATTTTCCTTGTGAAGCTTAGTAGCTCATTACACCTCGTCGTCGACTGCGCTCATTTGACTACGACGCACGAGCCTGCGTGATGTGAATTTCACTGCCTATGATCTTTGGTGTGCTGTAACGAGGGCTAATAAAATATCACCGCGAACTTCTGAACAAACGAGTCGAAGTTTCGTCTGTTATCATAACTGATCGCCTGTCACAATATTAATCAGTAGCGTTCCTAGACTCCGCCCCCACAGGCACCCTGCTTCGTTGCCCGATAGTAAGTGTCTCCTGGTACCTCGTAGAATTCCAGCTCCCACTTCAAGTAAGTACCATCCTTTAGAACTGGCAATTAATAGTTTCGAACCCAGACGCTCGCAGCGTGTGTGTTTGTGTGTGTGTGTGGGGGGGGGGGTCGATAGACCGCGACCTTTCCCAGTACTCAGCACGTTGCCGGCGTCGGTCTTGTTTACCGCCGTGTAATGTATCAGAGCAATTCGTCCGGACGGGACTGTGCCGTTGTTGGTTGTACGAACAACCAGAGGAAACGCAGGGTTCTTTTGGACACCCACTGCCCGTCACGCAATTGCCTAAGAAGCGAGTGCGGATGCGACGTCTACGGCTTCCACAAGTTTCCGTCCCATGCAGCTTCTCGGCAAGAATGGACAGCCGCACTCAGAAGAAAAAACTTCACTCCGAGCAAGAACTCAAGAGTGAGTGCCAGTGTAGCAACAATTTTTTTCTATGCGTACGTTTGGCGTGCGTGATGGATACAACAGAGGTGGTCACTTCTCCGTGATCAGTCGGCAGGTCGTTTACGTCGTGTACCTACGCTAGCTATGAATGGTACCTTCGTTTCGGTTTCGGTTTCGGTCACTTATTTCGGCTCGGCAGAGCCGCGCTGCCGCAGAAAGGCAAGTAGATCGCGAAAATCTGTCTCAAACGTGCCACGAATGTAATGTCGTATACAAGAAGCCAACAATCAAGCATTTGAAAGCTACAAGAAAGCGGTAGCGAAATATTTACTACGCAATGAACCCGGACTGAAACGCGGATGGGTCAGCAGACACCGAGAACATCTAAGACAAGAAATGTTTTCCCTTGTTTTCTTGATCGAGATGGGTTCTCGAATGTTCACGACATCTTCCCTGTTGAAGAACGGGCCGCGGAGGCTTCTGGTGAAGACATCTTTCACGATGTGTCGGTGCATTCGGACAGCCTGCCGCATCCAGCTCTGCAAAGCAACGCCGCCAACGCAGCCCCCCCCCCCTCCTGCCTGCCAGTTCTTTCCGCGTGGTGGCGCGAGCGTAGATAAACATGGCGGCGCCCTGGAATTGGCGCGGACACTGGTCTATACGGAGAAAGCCTGGCACATCGACGACGGAGCCACTGGGCGCGCGGCCGCAGGAAAAACGAGAGCAGGAGCGCGCGAAACGGGGACCACTATGGCAGCGCAGAGCAGAAGGGGCAGAGATAGTGTGCGAGCGCTCGGGTCATGAGCGGCCGCTCCCCGAACCACGTTTGTTTTCGTGTTTTCGTCACCGTCGTTTTCGTACTCTGGGAGAAACGGCTGCGGCGATTCGAAAGGGCTCTGGCAGCAATGCACGATACCGGTGGCGTCGGCGGAGTTGTCGGAGTGCCAGCGGAGTGCGTCGTCGTCAGACCACCATATCGTGCCGCGGAAGAACCATGCAGTTTTGACTGAAGGAAACCGACGGCTGCGATCATCGGTTTTGCATTAAAGGACCGTTGCGAAGATGCGGCCGCAGGGAGAAACGGGAAAGGGTTGACGTTGAGTTTCTCCTCTTCACGATACCGAAAAGAAAAGAGGGAAAAAAAAGAGTGTTTCTCCGTTTGGCCGCTCGCTTCTGTGTAGCGCTAGCGCGCTAGCAGGCAATCTTCCCTCCGCTCCCGTTTCCCCGCCCCTCCTTTCCCATTTTCGGCGGCCGTCTTTTCTCGCGACGTTCCAGGCTTTCTCCGTATAGAAAAAGCTATCCTTACATAAAAAAACACATTTGGCGTTTATATGAAAGTAAACGGGTTCATAACATTAACAGTTTTGCCATACCGGCCACCAGTTTGTCAAAGGTGTCCCCCGTATGAGGCATAACGGTCACCTATTTGGGCAAACAGGTCACTTCTTTGGCAAACGGGTCAGTTGTCTGGGAAAATGGGTCACTCGTTCGGGCAAAGTTGTCGCACGCTTGCTCAAACCGGTGACATGTTGCACAGACGGGTGACCGGTGACCGGTAGTGTTGTACGGAACGGCATTCTAAGGAACGTCGTTCCTGGAACGCGTTTCTTTTAAGAGGAACGAAGGAACGTCGCCGTTCCATTTTGCGTCGGTGTAACTGGAACGGGAACTCGTTACATTTTTACTGGAACGGAAAAAAGAACGGCGTTCCTTTTTTTCCAGTGGGGTAATTTTTATTTTATTACTGAGAGAAAAATTTTAAAAGTATAAAAACTATATTTTTACAGAGAGCAGGATCTCGTTAACTCCTTGGTTATTTATTTTAGGGCTTATTTTGTGTAGTCCTCGCTTGGTAACAGTCTGGTGCAGCAGAACTAGTGGACATTGATTCTTTCTTCAGTGCCCGAGGCTCGGTAGAAAAAGCAAAACTTTTAGTCGAAGGAAAAGACATCAAAAGAAGTACGTTTCTAAACTCAGCTACTTTCTTTAGCTTCCACGAATCCTCATGCCCCTAGAAATCTCAGGCCGACTACAGCCATCACTAAACTTCCACAAAGAAACCTACAGTTACAACAAAAGAACAGGTTACCAGACATCGAACGCACCTTTGTATCCCGGACAGTTGTCACTTAAAAGATAACCAATCTTTATTCCTTCTTCTCCATGTCCCCCATCTTCAAACTGAACTATGAATCCAACCTTCACGAAGAAGGATTTGTAGTTTTCAAGACTGATCATTCAAAAGCCCTTACCCCCTTTTTCACTTGCTCATCTTGCTGACAGCCACCTCAAGAAGCAACTGTCGTTAAGTTCGAACAAGGGACTTTGTGAGATTGAAACGTGTGACGTTGCTGTAAAACGCTCGTGCAATGTGGGGTAACAGTACATTTGACTCGTCTGAATCACCCACCAGAAACGTGAATATGGTTAAAAGCTGAGATTTTTAAAGGTGAATATATGAACAAATGAAACCCTGCTTCCGCTTGTTTTCTTCTCCTGCTGCCTTTCCATCACGGTATTCAAATTCGTATGTTACCTTCTATGATTAAGGGCGGCACTGGCCAATATCATAGAAGGCGCAGGAGACTTAGTCGTCCCACCGCAGACAATCGCATTTTGTGCACTGTATATAACGTGACCGAAATCACCTTCATTTGCAATTTGCGTTTCGACGCTCTCCTCTTTTTTTCTTGCACGCGCGAGAAGTCTGCTTTTTTTTTGTAACTACGCCTTTATTAGTTTTAGTAATAGAGTCAAATTTGCATTGCACAATCGACTTCTTTTTTTAAGCATACTGACAGCGCAGTAACGTACATGGTTCCGAAATTGCCTTTTGCTTCTTCATCCTAAGACGGACTCAACGGGATTAGCCAGCTCGTCTAGTCGAGGAAGCGGTTTTAAGCAATGCATTCATGAGAAATTGGAATGTTCACAAAAACACAAATTGATTGATAAGAACAGTAGAATTTAAACGTAGCTATGTTGCGAAAGTTTTGTACATTGCCCTTTTTTAGGAAACAATGCGAAAGTGCATTGGTGCTTTTGCGTGGCTTCCGTAAGTTTTTGACAGAGTGTTTTCTTCAGGAGAGTCCGAAAATCGCACCCTGAAAGCTGTAACATCTTTCCCACGCGAAGAAAATGTCCTTCACTCATGAGGTGGCACCTATTTTTTAACATTCAAAGCAGGGAGTGCCCGTGACAATCTTTTTTCATTGGTCGCCTCGCACGGAGATGGGCAAAACCAATGGCGTTGCGGGGAATTCCACTGCTAGCAGAGACTCCGAGCTCGCCAGGGCGCTGCGATCACTTTTGCCCACGCTCCACGGGAGTTCCCAGTATTGGCTTACATGGTATTTGCTAACTCCTTATAAACGATGTTCATATGGGTGTTTCAGCGAAAAGGTTCGAAAATTCCTAAGAATAAGGTCGTTGAAAAGACAAATAAACTATATTTGAAAACCAACCTCCAGCCACGTGGGACGCCAGGAATTGTGTAAGAATATATAAAACTTTGCTATCTAATTAACTCAATATGTGCCAACCAACTTTCTAATTGGCGATTTTTTAGGTTCATGTTTCACGTAGAAGTTTGTGGGCCTACCATTATATGGAAAGCCAGCAACCGTCACAGAATGCAAAAGAAGCAACAAGCTTGAAGATATTTTTTTACGAACTTTGCGCTGTATATGGGTATGATCGTAAATATTTGTTATTACTGCACAAAACTGTCCTTATCTTACCTATTAAAGTGCAAAGTTGGGGAATGAATATCTCCAAGCCGGTTGCTTCTTTTTACTTTCCGTAAATTCCTTTATCCTTCCATGGTGGTAGCCTTCAAAATTTGAAGTGCAACATGACGCTGAAAGTCGCAAATTAAAATTTTATTTAGCAAAATTTAGTTAAATGAAGAGCGCATTTTTATATCTTTTGCAATTCTTGGCGCCCCCGCGGCTAGTCGGTTTCCAAAAATAGTTACCTTATTAGCAATCTTTAAAGCTTTCGCTGAAACACCCGGGATATTAAAACACAAAGGCGTTTGCTTGCGAACGGAATAAAACGTAATGCACGCGTCTTGTGTAATTCTTTTTTTTTCGGCCTATAAAGAAAGCTCGTGACAATTGAAATCAAGTCCATGATGGGGCGGGGGAGTTATCACGGTGTAATTTGGCAGGTTTCACGTGTTTTTTTACTGGTCGGGAAAAGAAAATGCAACGAACCGTATGTACGTTGAAAACACCTAATTCGGGTGTTTCTCAAGTAGCTGGAACAACTTTTTCCATTTACAATTCGGATCTTAATACAACATTAAGGAAATCAGGTACTTGGTTCCAAAATTGTATTAATTAGGCTTAGTTAAAAATGCTGCAACTCTAGCCATTGCTGGAGTTGCAGCAATTGTAGAATACGAAAGGCAGACCGGGGGTTGCCAACTCACCTTTTTCTGAATAGGAATTGTAGGGTGGACCTGCATCACGAGTGGACCTGCATAACGGGTTGACCGGCTTAACGGGTCGACCCGCATAGCAGGTCGACCCGTATCTTGTTGGGTGCTCCTGTGTGCGACCCGTTCACATATAGGACGACCTGTTTTCATACGGGCCCCGAATGTCTATAACATCGTATGACCCAAACAGGTCAACACGTATGAAAATTATATGGTTTTCTTCAGTAGGGAAGACGCTTGCTATCAACATACAGTTAGTTTGAATGGCATAGAGAGATCCACTTTTGAAGAAAATGAATCAAGGCGCGTTAGCTTGGGTACTCGGTTTTTACGCAGATCTACATCTGGATCGCGCGAAAAGAAGAAACGTGGCTATGTTTTCAGTCATTATATTTTGAGGAACATCAAGGCACCCTGTTGAGCGATGGAATAATACACGGCAAGCATTTGACGATATAAGAGGTATGGTAAGTGTTAGCTGCATTGCAACCCGACAGATTTCGGACTTCTCGACTCGCTCCCCAAATGCAGACTGTTCGTATCTTTGCTATTTTAAGTCGTGTTTCTTAAAATTTTAGCGAAGAAATCGAAACTCATATTTACACCAAAAAGTCCGTGCATCGAAATGTCCGTGCATTAAAGTGTCCTACTCCGAAAACTTCCGTGCATCTACAAGTTTTGGCACAGAACTGCCCATGCACCGAAGAGTCCGTGCACCGAAAAGTCTGTGCACCAAAAATACCCGCACCGACATGACACCGAAACTTCCTACACCAATATGTCCGGATCCCATTCTTTTGCAGGGTTGTGACCCAACCTCTGCAAAAGAAGCAGAAGAACTCGAGCTCCACGTAGCAGGAGATAGCTGAACACATTTACTCTAGCGGAGAAGCATCACAATGTAGAATGGTTGAGGGGGATAAAGAAACAGCAAAGTGCGTGCAGATCAATATGTACGGGATGCGGCCGTAAATCTTTCACATTTGGTACGCCTAGCAAAAATCGAATTTTAGACGTACATACCCGAAATTGGGCACACGAAGGTCGTTTATTCCAAAGTTGTTTGCCTATTGTGTTTTGCCTTTTGTGTTCAGTGCGCTACCTGGGAGCGGCGTCGCGAACCAGATTGCAGACGGCGAACGGGCGGGTATAGGCAATGGGAAATGCACGCTTGCCATTTTTGTTATCTTTCTAATGATTCGCTATTTCCGAGTTGACGTCTGAAAAAAATAAACAAAAAACTTTGGAATAAACGACGGTCGTGGGCCCAATTTTAGACATGTACGTTTGAAATTCGATTTTTGCTAGGCGTGCCAAATGCGAAAGATTTTACGGCCGCACTTTGTACACTAGGAAAACAAAATTTCCGCCGGATGTGCGTGCTGTCCACAAGGTGTTCATACCTGTGTAGACAACACTCTCATAATCCGGTAGATGTACCGGTTGCAGAGAGAAACATAATATAGAAGCTAATGGTCGCCAGATAATAAACAAATATTTGTTAATTCACTTCCAGTCAGTGAAAATAAACTTAAGTTTAAATTAGAACTTGCTGAGTGTCATCCAAAACCGCTACATCAGCAAACTTCGCAAGAATTTGGAGGTGGTAAAACAGAGCAAAAGGCTTGCGGTGCAACAACGAGGATGATAATAACACCGCGAGTTTATAATCACTGTTGTCGTTATGCAACTTGATCGCCATAAAATAAGGAGACATCAACTACTGTTGTAATTTTCGGCTTAAAAGAGTTTCAGAATAAAGGTCCAAAGACCTGCAAAGTTCTTCACTTGAATTTTAAATGCCGTCCCGGAGCTCTGTTTACAAACCATAAAACGCATGTCAGAAAGAAAAAAAAAAGAAAGAAAGAAAAAAGCACACCCGGTAAAGCAGCCAAGCTGCAGGTGGAAAAGAAGAGGTTCCCATATAGTTGTTTTGTGATGTAGGCGACACAGAAAAAAAAAAAGCACCTGAAACAATGTTTTTGAGCAGAGGAAACGGCACACATGCGTTATCGAGGGAATATTTTTTGTTTCTTTTTTAAGCCCTGTTTTGAAAATTAGTGCTTTTGCTCATTAAGTCCTTTTAACCGATGAATCGGTAACTTTATTCCATGAAATATTCAGCGAAAAGATTCCACGTGCACATGCGAGCTGGTAGTAGCTATGCATGGTTGAGGTACAAAGCGCAGCAGTCGCCGTGCTCCTGAGGTCACCCAGATGTAGGAGCCAGAACGCGCTCCCGTCGTGTTTGATGATAATGCCATTGTATCGCCGGTTTGACCGCGTTTACTCTTGTAAGTGTATTTGTTATCTGTGTTTTTAAAAGGCTCTTAACATAAGAGAGCTTCTCCGTTGAAGGCGGTTTGACAATGATGGTCTTGTGGGTTGGACTATTTGTTCTTTTGGGGAATCGTACGTCCTTTATATTTGAGAGTGCTTTCAAAAAGGAGATCTCTGCGTAGAAATTCGAGAAATAATCCAGTTAGCTGAGTTTGGGATGTTCCTCTCTGTTTGTTCCTTGGACTAAAAGTTGTTCTCCTTTGCTGTACCCCGGTCTCATGGACTAAAACGACATGATTAAATATTCAGCTAATTGTTTAGGTTCACACAGTTGTTAACGCATCACCAAGTTAAAATATAGCATTTTTTCGGTTAACACCGTTGCTGAAAATGTATAGATTCAGCCGTGCAAGAAACGGTGTGTTTTAATGCAGCAAATTTTATTTATTTTCTGGTTTGTTTAAAATATATTCAAAGTTCTTGGGCATACGATGGAAGTAGAGAAGGAAAGAGAAAAAAGTGTATACACTGTTGTAAAGGAGCCAGCTACAAAGTTCTGTTTAAATAATTAGAGCTGGTGACACACGAGGCAATGTAAAAAAAGTAACCACAATATATTTTTAATTCGTGTAAAAAATATACAGTATTAGATTCAACTTACCGTTTCTAACAGTCCCCCGAGTTCAACACATCTGTTGCAACGTTGCATTAACGCGTGGATGTCACGGAAAAAAACATCTTGCTGGTGCCTACGAAGCCAGGATGTATCGCTGCTTCCAGCTCATTCCTTGAAGGGAATGTATTCAGCTGAGAACTACTTTGAATGGTCCGAACGGATCAAAATCGTTCCGTGCCAGGTGCTTTCAGTACGACGGACGCGGAAGGCATGAAAACGTACACCCTTGAACTCTTTTTCGGTAAACCACAGATCTTTCACCTGATCCCCAACTAAAGTTATTCTCGAGGAGGTCATGATATGAGGTCCAGTTGACACGGTGTTTTTTGGGCACGTAATGTTCGACTACGAGTCTCCTTGATGGTCCAAGAAGACCGCGAGCAAAAACCTGATATAACCTTGCCGTGCGCCGGAATGGCCCGGAACTTTTTTAGTCTTAGTAAGGAAGCGTGCCTCCACTTGTCTCTGGCTGGGCAGAGTGAATTCAGTATTCGTCTCTAGTGACAATGCGATGAAAATTGATCGTCTCTCAGCTTCATTTTGTCGGATGCAGCGTCTCGCAAACGTCTCACGGAACTCCTTAATGTCTGGCGTGAGTTGTCTTGGCACCCACTTTGCTGACACTTTATAGTATACTGCTGTGTGTTCTGCATCATAAGATGCACCGGGCCATAATTAATGCTCAATTCTTTTGCCATTTCGTTATTGGGGACACCGCAGTGTTTTCGTGTAGAAGTCGTCCAACTTCTGATGTTGAGTGCGGCGTCGTCGAATACTGAGCCCAGCCGGAATGAGGCTCATTCACTGTGTGAATTTCGCACAATGAATGCGCCTCAGTCCTGCGCTTTTCTTTCTCCGTGATTGGTTCAGCCGGGAACAGCAACCCCACAAAGACAATGAGAGTCGTGACGATGCACTTTTGGTGCTGCGCGTTTGGCTTTGACGGATCCGACGAGGCGCATTAACTGTGTGAATTTCGCACAGTGAATGCGCCTTTCCTGCGCCTTTTTTTCCTGCGTGATTGGTTCTGCCGGGAATAGCAACCCCACAAAGACAATGAGTGTCGTGACGATGCACTTTTGGTGCTGCGTGATTGGCTTTGACGGATCCGACGAGGCGCAATAACTGTGTGAATTTTGCACAGTGAATGCACCTTTCCTGCACTTTTTTGTTCTGCGTGATTGGTTTAGCCGGGACCAGCAACCCCACAAAGACAACGAGCGTCGTGACGATGCATTTTTGGTGCTGCGTGATTGGCTCCGACGGACGCCTTGGCTGCGGTCGGACCTTAACTGAAACGGATTATAGAAGGGTCCCCTTTGGCTGTTCAATCGGTTACAAAAATTGTTAATGCATTAATTGATTTGTCCTTCGGGCAATAAAATAATTTCACAGCCGTATTTAAAATTAAACTTGATGGGGTGCTCGGGCGATTTTTTTAGCTATCCCAACTAATTATATTTTCTTAATAACCAACATTTTCTCTTTCCGGTATGCCATCTCGTATCGCGAAATTCGGAATAATTATTGTTGAATCAACAAATGAAAATGATGCAAAAGCCTACATTCAAATAGACCCGAACTTTTCAATGCCGTGACTTCAGTGGCAGGCAGGCTCGCCAGTCCACAATGGCAGTCTAAAAATGGACTGTGGTGAGCTTTTGTTTCGTGCTGCTGCGCAGAGTGCTGGAGTGAGCTTCTAAAGCATTCATTTGACACCATGAAACTGCTTGGAATTTGTTGGAAACGAATTCTAAAACCCAAAAGTGAACCCCTGCCTTGCGCTGGCTTCATGTTTTTCTTTGTGGCCAGTAGAGACTTTCAGTTTGCAAAAAACACGGTGAAGACCGAAATTGTAAATTCAATAGCCTCGCGAAAAAATATATGTTGGCCTAAAGTTTGGGATACTATAGCGATGTTTGTCGGCGTGTTTAGAACATTTTTAGGCAAATCGGGGGCCATGAAGGAATCGCCGCAGTACCCCTTTCAGTTCTATTCCTCGGGTCATAAAAGCCGCAGGTGGGTATTTAATTTGTATTTGCTCTCAGAATAGTGCTTTAATTTGTATAAATGAGGCAGCCCGCACATCGACATGGTTCACCTGTTGGACCGCCAGCCTAGCTCCGATAAGGTACTGAATAGCTCGGCTTGAACCTTTATCATAAGTGTATATGCAACCGAAAGAGTACAGCTTCATTAACACTGTCTATCTTGTAAATATTAACACGGCGCTTTTTCCTTTCCTCGGTCGGGTTGTGCGGCAGGCTGATGTAGCTGTTTTGTTAGCTTTTTGAACAGGCGGTGGGCGGTCTCCATCAACGGATTTGGCGGAACGCCGTGTTTTTGTTGAGACTAGGTTTCGCGCGTGCACGGCGATAGCAAAGTGGATGCATTCAATAAACTTTAGTTGCCTGTTTGCGCTTGTCCTGTGTGGGTCTTCGCCTTCTTGTCCCGTCTTTTTTGTGCTATTTTTAATATGGATGACTCGGTCACGGCGCTCTCCTGGCACTCCGAGGAGGAACATTTTTTTCCCGTTTTGCCTGTAGCTGCTACTGTCCGTTATTTCTCAGTGGTACCGCAAACTCGCGACCTCGATCTGCTTTTCGCAGCCATAGGACACTGCTTTTAAAGATATATCTGTTCTGCGTCTTTGGAAATTTGTGTTTGTCCTTTGTCCCTCTTTTTCCCATTCTCCAGGGAATATTTTCGCCGTTCTTGTCCAGCCCGCTTGCACCTTTGCATTTAATTGCATTAAAGTCTACTGTTCTTTCTAAAACAGCTGTGGTTGCGGAGTGTGTGTCGGACCACATACACTGCTACAAGTGACAGGATTGAATTCCACCCACTACAGAAACTGAGTCCCACTCCTTTGCTTTCATGTCCCTGAACGCTTTGACGTCAGCTTTCGAAAGGTGGATTAGTTTATATTCGACAGTTTAATGTTCAGTGGGGCAACCATCTCTGACCCTAACTTGATCACAGACTTGGTGGACCGTCGGAGGCTGTACAACGTTGCCTGGTGCTTGACACGACCGCCAATTCAATCACAGACACTCTTGCCATGCCAAGTTGCGGAAAAAATGCACCTCGCTGACATGTACTTGTGGCTCTACAACTCGTGTAGTTGGTACTTGTTCTTAAAGTGGCTGCACCATCACTTACGTAGGTCACATCAGCAATCCCAAATTGGATTTCACGATTCTCCAAACAGTTATCATATAAACTAAGTTACAGACAATCTCATTCAATCGCAATTCTTTTTCATTTTTTATGTATCTTTTATTTTCTATGCATTGAGCGGCCCTCCACGGCGGCGGATCTCTTCGCGCTCAAAGGCGGCGCAGATTCAGGTTCTGCCACGCCCTCTTCATATCTGCTAGCTTTAGCCATAGCTGCTCCACCTCGCCTTTCAAGATCTCCGTGTCGCTGACAACTGGTTGGTAAGCGGCGTCCTTGGTGTCGTCGTACAGCCTACAAAAAAATTCGACGGAAAGTTCCGCCATCTTGAAGTTACCTTGAAAGTTTGGGCGTCCAAGCGACAGTGGTTGGGATAGACCTGGTCGAAGTGAGCGACGCCCGCACGTAGGTTGTTAAGGGGAACTTTTTAAGACCCGGGTCCGCGTTCCGGCGCCATACGTGATGATTTGTTGTGGTCGTCAAGAGAAATGGGCTCCGAGCTCAAGAAGGACACGTTAACCTCCTAGATTCCATACAGAAGTTCCTCCTCTCATTTTTATGTTTATATATTTTCCTTGTGGTCGCACGCGCGGCACCGGAACTCGCCCGAGCCGCTTGAGTCATATTTTCCGGCTCGTCACACCACCCATGAAACATTGGTGAAATTTATGACACAAGTTTATTCAACCCTCAAGAATGTTGTTTATCAGGGACTGTTCAGACCGCACATGACACCTCAAAACCAAATCAAGTTTGTTCACCAGGCAAAAAAGTTGTCTATTATGAACGATTAAGCAAGGACTCATGAGTAATGAAAATGGGCATTGCGCTGTAGTTTCTATAGGAACTTGCGAAAACGCTGTGACGTAAAGGTATGCCATGGCTCCACATCACAGAGTCCGCGCCAGTTGCTATGGAAACTGCCGCGCGGCACCCGTTTTTGTCGCTCATGTGTCCTCTGCTTGAGCCGTATATAGCGAGAGTTTAACCATTCATTGGGATGTATAGGAGTCATCATTGGCTGAAGGTTGTGGGCCCCCTGGCGGCTCCCCAGCCCAGCTGCCCGACTGCGGGGCACAGGTAGCGAACTTTCCCCGCGTGGCGGCGACGTCACGCCGGCCAGGCGCGCATCGTATGCGCCGCCTAGAAAAGGCAGGTGAGAGGCGGTTAACGGGGAGTCTCTGCCTGGACTCAGGCGCTGCAGGTAACCTTGTTAATGGTCTTGTCCATGTCCAGTTAAATGTAGTTTTTTGTTGTTGAAACCGGTGGCTCCATGTTATTTCTCCGGGTCGGGTATGCAGCAAGGCAAACCGACAACAAGGTGGGCTGTACGTCTTCCAGAGTATTTTCACAAAATCAATGTGGCCAACCAGAAGCCGCTCACAATACCCTGGCTGTGGTTGCGCGAAAAAACAAATTAATATTTGCGTCGGAGTAACCCTAGGTGACTGGACATATGGTACACGTGATGTTTAAGTCACGGTCATGCAAAGTCATCGTGAAAGATATATAAAGATATAGACGATATAAAAAGCACGCGCGACCACCCTATTAAAAAATCCGGCAAAAACTTTAGTGATATCCGGTGAACTTCCAGTGACATCCGGTGAAAACTAATAACGTTTCACCCGTTTTCATCCGCAACCAGCGTAGTTAACCAGACTTTGCTGGAATATTTGCTGGAAGCTGCTCTCGATTACCAGATTTCGCTGAAATTTCACCGCCAGCCACTTTCGATTACCAGACGTCCCGGCCAGTGCCCGGTTACTGCCATAGACACAATGGAGTTGATTTCTGT
The DNA here is from genome assembly GCA_037355805.1 of Ixodes ricinus. NCBI lineage: Eukaryota > Metazoa > Arthropoda > Arachnida > Ixodida > Ixodidae > Ixodes > Ixodes ricinus. The sequence continues at coordinate 32,256 of JAZHYW010070355.1, read as the reverse complement.
GTAAACTGGGCGCTCAGCAGCGCTTCCCTGGTCGGAGGCACTGATAACAGCAACGAATAGGCGACTCGTTGCTCTATCGATATATTGCTAAACTAAAATAAGAAACGAAAACTATGCTTATAAAATGGAGCGCTAACGTTTTAATTATGACTCTTGACGCCGTCGAGCCAGCTCGAGCGGCTTCCTAGTCATTTGCGAAGACGATGCCGCTCAAAATCTAACATTGCGCAGGCCCTCCGCCGTACCCTGTCGCTGCTCCATACCGCGGTACCACCGGTACCGGTGTAGGTTTTGCTTGGAAATTTACGGTTTTCGCGTGCCATGTCACTGCCTATGGCAAAGAATCGTAAGTTCTGCTTGCCTACCTTGTGTTCAACAGTTGACAGTCCGTTACTTGTCGTCGCCGTCTTCCAGGGAATCGAAACTGATGCAGCATTTTTCGCACTCGTTGACGCACTTATTCAGTCATTTGCGTGACAAAGAAAAATTATTTACACTGTCACGTTAAAGAAGCGTTGCTATGCAGAAAGAAATTAATAATGCGCGCAGTCTCTACGTGCTACAGTGAAGATACCATTCGCGACACTGTTAGCGCGTGCACGACATAGTGCTTTTTCACTTTTAAAGGCTATCGGCGGGCACCAGATATTACTGCTATAGTTCGCCAAGTGACCGTTTAAAGTTTTGTAAACTCAGATGCAACTGTGGCGCGATAATATCTGTCTTCGCGATTGAAAAACATTATACAGTCATGTCTCGCTAACATGGTCGATTGTTTCGGTCTCGTCGCTATATAGGTAATATTTTCGGGGACTGATATTTGTCATCATACAATTCTAACTCGTCACGTTAAATAAAAAAAACCGGAGTGCAGGCAGCTAGCTTGGGAACGAAATTGGTAAATACATGTTTTTATTTTTTATTCTGGTTTCCGTAAAAACAAACGCAAAAAAGGAAAAAAATAGTGAGACAAAAAGAATAGTAAAGCTCTTCGGTTACAGAATTTACCCAGAGCTTCACCACTGTGAGATAAAACAATGGAGCCTGACAATAGTTAAAATGTTCAGGGTTTCTAGCATGAATCACAGGCAGTTCTTTCCCTATCACAGTTGCAGATGACAAATATGAACAACATACCTCCTTTATCGTTCATTATGTGTGATCTTGGCATTGACTCATGATTATGAATGACTAACATTATAGAGAATTGTTTTGGGGATTGGGGATGTTCATATTAAAGATAATATACTGTAATAGCAAACAGAAATGTTTGTTTCCGTGGCATGAAAACACAATAATTATAATTTCCGATATGTGTTACATAGAAGCAAACCCAGTATGAGGTAATGCAACCCTGCCGGAGAATTGTATGCAAACAGCCCTATCGTTGAGGTATGTCTAAAAAGTAATTTAAATGGTTATTGGTACTGAAATCTCAAATACCTACCTGAACGCCCCCCCCTCTTCCCCCTGAAAGAAACAAAAAAACTGCCTAAAGGTTGACGAAAATAATCCCTGGAGAAGGGGAACAAGAGGGACAATGGACAAACACAAATCTCCAAACACAGCTAGGCGACTGGTGAGCGACCGAAAAAATCCGCCTGGTCCGGGTCTCTTGCACCTTTCCATTTAATTGCATTATAATTATGCCTAAAGGTTGTAGGTCACCAGTGGGATAACCACTTGTCTGAACAAAGTAGATGCTCAGAGGCTTCTGTTAGTATATGATATTGCTTCCTAAAAGTTATGTGAGGAGCAACCTGCTGACGCAGTGGACAACATTGTCTCTCCAGGGTCTCAATAAGCACAGCCGAAAGATTTCATGCTCGGTTGAAAGCTCGTGTCGTTCTGACTGGTCCATGCAAACAAAAAGTTAACACTATGCATTGTTTTTCGGGAAAACTTATTCGTTGCTTACTTACAGACCTGAATCAAAAATCTTTAAATACATGTTCCTTAATACTGTGTAGACCTTTCTGTCTGCAGACAACTTTGGTATTTCTCATTTCTCTTGGCCTCTTGATGAGCTTCCGATACCTGTCGCTTGTGCCGTCAAGTTGAAACATGAGTTGAACCAGGTTTTTTGGTGTGGTCACCGAGATCCTATGATGCCCATGGGATGGACCAGCCACCCCATTGTTCTTTGTTATTTTTGCTGTATGTGTGTTCTCTATCCTCTGAGGATCTGCACAGGACAATGTAAGAACACATTAGTTAATCTCGTCGCAACACATACACTTGCAGACGAGAGACAGGGCTACGAAACATTCCCAAGGGCTGCCCTTACTATCCTTTTGTTTTTGTTATTATCCTCTTTGCCCCAGCCATTCTCGTTTTACATTACAGTTGACCGTAGATTAGACTGCATAGTTCACATATGGCGCAACCCAGCATGCTTATGGTTACATATTCAGTTTGATAGATTGGCCAGCAATCAAGTGCACTTCAGAAAAAAGTGACCACTTTTTGTGAATTCGGTTTCCCTGTCCCTGAGGCTTGTTGGAGTGATTTTCATGCTTTAAGAATCTGTATAAATACGCAAAAAAAATAATGAAAATGTTGCTATTTTATGTGCAACAAACGAGAAAAAAAATGTCTAACGTAGGTTTTTATTGTTTTGAGGGGAGTGCGTTGGTAGGTGTGAAAACTTGCGAAAGAATTACACATAGAATGACGAATAACACATCTCGCGATCAAGCTCTGCTGTCTGCATTCTGCCATTCTTTGCGTGAATCTTTCGAGACTTTAGAAGTGTCTATCGAAATTAAATTATTTTACTTTCCAGCTTTCTATCTCTTTCTGAAATAAATAAAACATGGCAAACTAGTCGCAGGGCTGTCAAAGCATCTACACGAGATACATTATTAAAAACAGGCCGATATAATAAGATATGAACTCTGCGAAATATTACAAAACTGGCAAAAGAATATTTATATATAGACTAAAATTTACTCGACGGGGATCTACACTGTTGTGTACAAAATCAACGAGAGGTAGAGGACTGTCTTCATCCACAAATATGCGTGCTAAAAACACTCACCAAAATGTGTGCATCGCAATAAAATCATGCTCGCATGATGTGAATTTTAAAAAAATGAAACGATATATTCAATTACCTGGAAGAGTACAAAACCCTTGAATGGTGCAATTTGTGGCTGGAAGATCAGCTTGGGAAAACGTTCAATTGGGGTGAAAACTTTCAAACTCACTGTCGTCAGTTGGGATCCAAACGAACGGCTGCTTCTTGTTCCCGACGCTGCTTCGGAACAAATTTGAGTAAAAGCACGAACGAGGTAATTCAAAGACACTGAAAGCCTTCTACTCGCCCGAAAGTGCGAGGCTCGCGCAGCGCGATGATCGACGCTTGACGCACCGAAGGCGAGCGAAAGCGCGAAAGCACCGAGCAGACTCACGGACGCCTGGTTTCGGAGCGCGCAGAAAGCAAGTGTGCATGCACACAGGCAGCAGTTTCGTTTTAGAAGCGCAAAAAACAGAAAACGACCAAATTTAGCAAATGTGTTGTTGACACGAACATAAAAAAGGGTTATATTATTAGGGATACGTAAATTGTATTTAGTGAAATAATATGCAGATATAACTAGAGCTAAATGAAATTTAATTCGTTATTGTTTCGTTTAGTTTTAGTAATGAGCGCCTCCGACCACGCGAGCACTGCTGTACACCACGATGGTGGCGCCATCCGCGTTCCGGACGCGCAACTCGCTTTTTGTCCGAAGTTGACCCGGCTTTGCTGAAAATTTTACTGGAAGCGAGTGACTCGTTTCCCCGCTACCGAACTTCCCTGGAAGCCTACACGAGGGGAGGGGGGGGCCTAGTGTAAACGGAGAAACGAGTGACTCTCCTCCCCGTTCACAAAACTTTACTGGAAGCCGACACGAGGGGAGGGGCAAGCTGACTAGGTGTGTAATTATGGTGCCTAGAACCCATCAAGGGCGAGTCCTCACGCACCCTCTCTCCCTCGCATTGGGTTTGTGGGGAAAATGTGAGGGGGCCTTTTTGCTGTTTCTTTCTTTTAAGAAAACCGTTTTTTTTTTCCTTCAACGAGCAACGGCCACGAAGGGACGCTCAGCGTTGGCTTCCCCTTTCGTGTGTGAGACCTGTATCTTACAGAGCAGCTGGATGTGCGGATGAAAAGAAAATATATTTCAGTGACCTGTGTTTTACGCCTCTTTCTCCGTCCGGCTTCAGAAGAGCGGGGGAAAAAGACGCCGGTGACGCCTCTGTGACGGTATCGGGGACGAAACCGTGACTGTGTCCACGATTCCTAAACGACGGCGGATATTGTCAGCGCGTTCGTGGTTTACGCTAGACGTGCTTCTGACAGTGTGTGTGTATATGTGTGTGTGTGTGTGCGTGTGCGTGCGTGCGTTCGTGCGTGTGTGTGGGTGTGTTTGTGTGTGTGTTGTGTGTGTGTGTGTCTACATGTGGTGCACCTGCTCGGTTTTATTAGTTGAACTACCGTACATCTAGGAATTAACCCAGCGGCATTGTGAGTACCTTGAAATATATATGTATATATATATGTATATATATATATATATATATATATATATATATATATATATATATATATATATATATATATATATATATATATATATATATATATATATACTGTAAACAACTAAATTTTCGCGAGGTCCTAATTTTCGCGAATTCGCGAAATATAGGTCCCGCGAACAATTCGGACAATATGTGAACGCTACAAAAGCTACACTCGATTCGCAAAAATTAGACCCCGCGAAAATTTTGAAATTTTCAGCTTTGGCTCGATTCGCGAAAATTTGAGCCCGCGAAATATAACTCGTTTACACTATATATTTTTTGCGACAAAGAACTCGGTTGTTCCTATTTGGTCTGATTGCCTTTGTCTACAGCTGTGCAAATTGTTTCACTGGTATCGGCCCTGGGAAATGAAGACATGGAACTTTCAGGTCTATATGGAACAACCGTTATAATTGTTACCGAATCGTCCAGTATCTGGTAGACAAAAACCACCCACGGTTCACAAGCTTCTTCCTAAGTGCCTTCCGCTGACGTCCGAAAAAAACAAAACACGGTAAGTTCCTATGATTTACGGAATCCGGTGACTCCCAGTAATATCTGGTGAATTCAAACAAATCCGGTGACTTCCGGTAAGTTCCGGCATTCCGGAACTGAAAACAGTGCCATAATCCAGTAAAATAGATTTTTAGTGCAATGAGATTCCGGTAAAAAATCCGATGACTTCCGGTGGATTGCAGCTTTACCGGAAGTGAAAAGATTTCCATAATCCAGTAAAATATTTTTTTACTGGAAGTGAAATTCCAGTAAAAACTTTTTTTCAATAGGGCAACAGAACGATTGACGTAATCGGTACGCGGAGAGCCGGGAATCTGCAGTCCAAGCGGTCAAACTTCGTTTGACCGCTTGGACTGCAGTTTGGGTCAAACTTCGTTTGACCCATACGGAATTCAAGCGGCACATTCGTTTCTTACATCTTTTTGCATACCATTATCGAAACATTAAATACCCCATATTTTCAACCCTGAAGAGTTACATTCAACTCTTACACGCTTATTAAAACTCTTTCTCGATGTCATGGCTAGGGGATTATTTTCAGCTTCTGGTTGGCCAAGAGAGCTTATCAAGCCCTGTATCTGCATCTGGTGCGCGCCCTGGCTCTTCCCGATCCTCCCATTGACCAAACTGTATATACAGCTCTGCTCTGCTTCTCCGCAGTGCACCGGTGCTCGGAAAGAAGTGTGCTCAACCGGGCCGTGAGTACAAAGATAATGAATTACATGAAAACGCCCTTAGAATTAAGCGGCTTATGAATACATTGAAAACGTGGCGGGGCAACCCAAGTTTTGAAATTTGTTTGAATTGACTAGATTTATGAAATATACAAGTTTGAATTATCGCCAGCCTACTGTGTACACTAAAGGAGATGTGGCTAAATTGAATGCGGTTAATATCACTGAATAGTTATGCAATTTTATTTCAGAAGTTTTATTTCTCACGCACTTGTTGTATTAGGTATTCAAATCGGTGCAAATTTTTACTTTGATTCAATTTATGGGTGGTTTGTTTTATATATGTCATGTAAAATAGAAAGGGCTAGTTGGTAAGCACGTTGCTCGCTGAGTTTATTTATGTATGTCACGTACAATTTCTTGTGATTGTGTATTGGTTTCGAATCCTCTTCTGATTTTTATTTCAAGCTGTCCTTACTTGCACCATAAAGATACCGAAGGGGCTTCCAATTGAAGGACAACTGTAAAAACAAGCATGGAGAGGCATGCAGACGGCCAGCACAATCAGAACTGTAAGGTAAAAATTGTAGACGGCCAGCACAAGGACAACTGTAGTACTACAGACGTTCCATTATTTTACAAAATTATATGCCTTGTCTTTACAGAGGGTCTAGTTTCTAGATAACGGGCAAGCCACGTCGGCAATATTGAACCTGCAACTTTTGCTTTAATATGGGTAGCAAGTAATTTACACCTTAAGGTGGCACTTACACAGCACACTACTATGAAAGTCGACCTGAAACCATAAGCAGGCATATACATCACTCAGAGCATCATCATATATTGTTCTATGTATCAGGAAAGGAAATTGCAAGGCATTTGTTCTGCATTTCGATGTGTACACTTACATACAGTTGATGTTACCGCTTATTTTAGGTGGAATCAAAGTTTATATTTCTACTTTTATGCCTGCACACAGTTGATGTTACTACTTTTTTTAGGCGGAATTGAAGTTGAATATTGCAGGCGCCAGGAAGTCTCCTAACAATCACAATGACTCCTTCTGTTCAACAAACTGACACTTGACTGTGGCTACAATACTCAAAACAGGTTCTCAGTCAGTGCTCACTATCTCTCGGAGAGTAGCTCATACACTTCCATGACTCTTTAGCCATAAGAGTCACGGGGCTCTTCATAAAAGGAGAGTCATCAGAACATCTGTTACAGTGTCATGGGATTACCAGGAAGGAGTCCTATGACTCCCTTTCTCCGTTAGATAAGTTTCGTTAAAATATCACGGTTGACTGCGTCACCTGCAGTCGCCGATACACTACCATGACTCCAGTGTGATGAGAGTTGCAGGATTCTCTTTAAGTAAGAGTCAAGGGACTCTACAAGCTAGACTCAAGAAGGAGTCAAATTTGTGGCGCGCAGATACCCCCAGAAAGAAGTCAATGATACTTTTGGTCAAAAGTGTTGTTTTGCCTAGCCTCGTCGGGAATGATGCACGCTGATAAAGCTCAAAGCTGGAAATAAAATTAACAAAAGTCCTGTAAGCGAAAGAAGTATTAGACGTTATGGGTTGACCGTCCGCCCACTCAACATCAGGAAAATGATGATTACCAACAAGCAAGAGGTAGTTGGAGGGTATAGATGAAAGTATATAAAAAAGGGGAAGCATCGTAGTTTCGTTTGAACCAGGAGGCCTAAAAAAGAGCCCACAACGATACATTAAGCATTTTCTAGCGCAGTCTTACAGCATACAGATTCGCATTTAGAACCAGCAAACCTGATTTCAAAACTTCGGAAACTGTCGTGAGCAAACACAAAGGCACCACCGCCCCCTCCCTCCCCCCTGCTTGTTTCTGTCTTGGCGGTACTCAACATAATTGGGAGGAAACGCTTCAACATCCCTAATAGAATCTTCCAGCCAAGACTCCTTACCAATGACAATGCTAGGTTTAGTTCGAGAAATCACGATACTTTATTTTTCACACTGCGGCAATTCACAATCCCGACGATAAGTTCACGCTCAGTTATTATCTAGCGCCCAGCCGACGACGCTGATTACTCGGCATTAATTTATTTTACACACCCTTCAGTGTTGTTGAAGTAGTAGCGCTTTTCATCAACAAAGATTTTATCAAAACATAAATGAAAGGACTTTCCTTGGTATCTAGCGAATTCTACCAGCTGCTTAGAACCTTTTTAAGCGTTCATTAAAGGGTTAAACATTTGTTAAAGTCAACGTATACTTATTGTAAAGTAACAACTCGCCTATATGTATTAAGAATACCACCTCCTCTCAAAATTAAATCTGTGAAGTTTTAATGTATTTAGATATATATTGTTTAAAAGCCAATTGAAATTTAATATAAATATCATTTTATATATTTGAATGTTTGTTTGTTCAACGTAACTGTTAACAGTAAATTGTGAATGTTTTGCTCTGGATATTGCTCTATTCGTTGTTTTTTGTTGTAGTTTATCGACCTTTTCTTTAGCGGCGTCGCCATCTTGAGAATTTCGGCGCCGACTGGGCCGTCTAGCAGCTTAGAAAAAGAAATACCGGCTAGTTCTGGCAGCACAGCTATCTGGGTAGGCAACGGTGTGGGTATGGGGGGAACTTGGCTAGACTTGGCTATGGTGGGCAGCACTAACTTGGTTGCAGCTCGTCCGGTTGAATACAGCTGGCTACTCACAGGCCATCACCTTGCCTCATCGAGCGAACAAGGACGAAGACGGCGGGGTGTTTTGATTGAGTTTACACAGCGAAGTATATATGAGCAGTTTAATGTAGTCTATGAAGGTAAGCTCTCGGCATTTGATAGCTCCATCTTGAGTGGTGGCATGTAGACTTTTCATACCTTTCACATACCATGGGGCTTTCAGAGATAATTTAATATGACCACCTGCACCGGGAATCAAAATCGGTCCTCTTGTCGTAGACGAAGTGATCGTGAGCTTAAACGTGATGTTGAGTCCGATACAAATCTCTCACGATTCATGCTCGCAATCGACTGACTTCATAAATAAGGATTTTTGGGGGGTAACGCAAACCTCGATAACATTGCAGCCACACTCGCGCTGCAGCTTCTTGTGCCTCATGGCACACTTTCTGCTATTGTTCTTATGCTTTTTAAAATTATTTATCCATCCGACGACCACGCAGTGGCAGCCAGACAACCGTAGATGTTCGGAAATAGCAGCACGGTAAAAAAGAAGCACTCGGAACTAACTCATGCACGACGTCCATTTTTAAGCCTTTTCGACCATACTCTTGGTGGTTGCATACCCTGTGTCAGCGGGCAATTGGAAAATTCACCAGGCCGAGGGTACGTCAGTTACTGGTTGGTTTGAGGTTATGAGAAAAAAAGTTTATAGGTTTCCCTCATGATTGTTTCAATAGCGTGCTTTGGTTTTATTGTCTCACTTCATGGCAGGCTTGCTGATGAGCCCACTGTTTTTATTAGTGTTTAGTTACATATTCACCTATTTTAAAAATTGTTCTAGTCACCTATTTGAAGAAGATATTATACTAGTTCGATTACATTTTCTTTAACTAACCTAATAAATAGTGTTATGCAATAAGTACTCCTTCTGATTCGGGGAAAGAGAAAAAAATAACCATATTGAATTTTTTCGAATTAATATTTACCTATATGAATAATTATGAAATAGGGTAGAGATAAAATTGCAGGTATAATTTTCAGAAACACATAAAATGCCGCTAGTTATTTTGATATAATAACTCATTTCAATTCGGTATGAGGTTAGCTGTAATTTTAATCAAACAATTATTTATAACCTGTCAAGACCTCTTATAGCTTGTATCACATCATATTCGTGTTTTGTTTTTGAAATGCACAAGACTCTGTGATCAAGCATTTGCCCTAATCCAACTTACGGATTTTGGTATATCATTCAGGGTCGTAACCTCAGGCTACACCCCTTCCTTTAAACCTATGGCCGTGCATCATACAAATTCTCGTTTTTAGCTTCGAATGCAACTGGAATTATCTAAATACCTATGATCAAGGGTATGTATTACCGTCCGGTTCAAATGCTCATTACCCACCAAATGCGTCTTTGTGACTAATAAATATAAAGGTTTTACTTATAAGAAGCCACACATTTTTGCACAGAACAGTTTCTTTTTATATTTTCGCTTGTTTATAAATATAAATTTTGGAAACTGCCATTTTATTTTAATGTCATATTATATTTTATTGCTGCCAGGGAAAAGCTGTGTTTAACTTCGCGGTGACTTTAATCTCGCAGATTTTATTCCGCCCTGCAATCTGTAGTTTATACCTAGGTTTTTTTTATATTTCAATTATTCAAATAATTAATAAACGCGATTCACTTTTATCACTGAATCTACAGTATTCTGACGGCAAACGGCGAGTAGATCCTTCAAAGGGTACTGATAGTCCATTCTACGAAGTATTTTTGCATTCTTTTGTTTTCCTGGAAATGCAACATAACACCTAATCCGTCCCAGAATGTTTTCTCAATTTGTTTTCACAAACGAAATCACGCGCCAAATTTGTATAAACAGCCAATCTAATGAGACTTGAAATTAAATAAAAATTTTACATTTCCGCTAAACGATTGGCTGACAATTTCAAGGATGTAAAACGAGATAAGCGCTTACTTGTTCCCTCAAGATACACGTGACACTCAAAGTACAATAAGTTGACCGCGGCCTTGACGAAGCGTGGATCAGCGTGTTTTCAAATTTATACTGGTATAAATTGTTCTGATTAAGATTAGGTCAACATTTTAAGTGTTAAACGAAAAATAAATATTCGAGTAAAAATTGAAACATTTCCAATTCCGACTAACAAAAATGAGTCATGCTGCTGCTGAACAAAAATGTAGACCCTAAGCTTGAAGAAAGATACCCAAAGAATGATGCATCTCAAAACAAGTGTAAGACCCAAGACAACCTTTACAATTTTCCCTCTTTGATCACCATATCGACATGTACCAAAACTTTAGGAGAAAGAAATATGGGTAAGTTTGAAACGAATCTCCTGACAACTAAGCAATAGTTAGCGACTTTATTTAGGTATAAAATAACGAACTGAACAAAAAGGAACTCTTTATTTATTATTCCCACAACCAAAACGCCTGAACGTCCTTCTTCCCCAAATTGTATTTAGCGTGCTTGACAGGTGGTACTTCCGGACACTGAAGCTCGAGACTCTATATATGAGTCAATTGGAGTGCTTAGTTCCTGGCTGTAAAGAAAAAATGGCGTATATGTGTTATTTATTTTTGCCACATCTAAAATAGGCCTAGAATACAATAAATAAATAAAACACGACATTAAAGAGGTAATGCTTTGATTCAAAAATAGATATGGCCCTATAATAGGCCAACATGCAAAACTCACTGGTAATGAAGTCCCCTCAGACCCACCAATTGTGGTAAAAGATGCCTCTATATCTCAGCCAGTCGCCTGATAAGTTTTAAATTGTTTCACTCACAGAATCTTTTATTTTCATATGGAAATTTACATACATTTTTGTCCGAATGGCAAACATTCCATTTTATAAAACACAAAGTCACAAAGTATGTCGACAAACTCTCAATAGTTTTAGTGACCGCGCAATTAAGCCACTGGATATGACACTGTTTTGATGGCCGTTCATGTCATTAGCGCATAGCTATTCTCTTTTTCTCGCGTGAGTTGAAACGTGGTTGCGCAGGTGTACGAAAATCCCCCAGCCACATCCGGTCCTGAAGTAGACGGCGGGTTTCGCAGTATTCGCAAAATCAAATATACACTCTCTTTTCTGGAAATGGCTATTCATAGCATTGTCAAACTTAATTCAGTTTTATAATAAAATATTAATGAGTAAAAAAATATATATACGTGAACCGGAAGAATGCCGGGGCTACTCCAAAGATGGCGCCAGTAGAGTTTGTTGGCGAACAAAAAGGGTGAATAGGGAGTATTCACTGGCGGCCATAGCTGTGTGCGTGACTGCTGAGCGCGTAATGATGGCGAACTGCCACACTCCTTTGCAACATTCATTCCACACCATCAAGATTGTCGGTCTTAGCAGCTTTTTATGTGCGCTCATTTTGAGCGTGTGCTCTTCTATACATACTTTGATAAAAATAGATGCCTGAAATATGTGTAACCCGTTAGGGACGGACGGTATTAAACAATAGTAGATATTAAAGTCGAGTATTTAGACCTTTCAGTATTTTGCACTTCATTAATAAACTCAAACTTGTATAAATTGTTTATTCTATAACTTGTATTTAGTATAAATACTGTTAGGAAAGTGAAGACGACGAACGGGCAGTGGCACGCACGACCATTTAGCGCCAGGCCCAACGTGTTGCCTCGCCCTCATTTTATCTTTTAGTTATGTACCGGCGCCGCCGGCATGGGTAACTAAAGCAGTCCATGCCGCGAGCATTGTGACAATCGCGTGCCAGCGGTAGCTCGGGCACTTGTTTCTAGGACCGAACAACCGCGATGGACGCCCCGTCCGCACTGAAAAGCTAGCAATAAATCTTGTATTTATCAATTGTGAGACGAGTGCCAGAAACGAACCTGCTGCTTTGAGAGGATAGCGACTCACGGCACCATGGAAGCGTTCTGGAAAAAGGGCTCGTCCACTTGGGCGGAACGGCTTATCTACTACTTCGAGGCCAACGGGCATCAGGGATGGCACCACGAAGCTGGCCGTTCCTATAAGCTAGCACTGTGCCATTCGCACTCAAACCAGCGGTGGAAGCCGAGCTGCAACGTCTCACTAAACAAGGCATCCTTGAACAGACTCGGCACTCGAATTGGCAGCACCCGTTGTTGCAGCTGAGGAAGAAAAACGGCAGCTTCAGACTTTGGGGTGATTACCGCAGCACCGACATCGCTGTGACGCTCACGGCGTCATATCTATTGCCGACAGTGACAGGGGTACTCGCAAAGCTGCGGGAAGAGAAAATTTTCTCCACCATCGACCTGGCTCAAACATACCAGCCGTTACGAGTCATGTAGAACACAGCTGAAGTTCTTGCCGTCAACGCGATAAATGTCCTGCATCGTGTCAAGCGACTTCATTTTGGCGTCTCGGTAGCACAAGCCATTTTCCAGAAATATATAGAGACAACACTTGCAGGGATACCAGGTGTCATCGTGTATTCTGGGCGACATCATTGTCAGCGGTGCCAGAACCGCAGAGACACGCCCTGCGTCTGAACTTTGATTTATCAAGACCCCAAGAAGCCGGCCTGCGAGCAATCCAGGAGAAGTGTCTATTTGGCGTTCCTGAGGTGACACACCTGGGCCACATGATCGATGGATCGATGCGGTTTGGTGTTCACAAAACCAAAGGCAAGATCAAGGTGTTTAAGGAGCTGCCAGATCCAACGTCAAAAGTCACGCGGCAGTCGTTCCTCAGAACGCTGGCATTCTAAGACAGGATCTCAGGAAAACCGAGCGACTGTAGCGTGCGATCTGTACAGACTACTAGCCAAGAATGTGCCTTGGCGCTGGGAAGGGCACCATGCCTTCGCTTTCCGGAAATTGAAAGATCTGGTTCTTCGCAAGACACCGTTGGCTTACTACGATGAGCCAAAGCCACTGCTTCTGGTCTGTGATGCGTCACCATATGGCGTCGACGCCGTTATTGCGCAGGTTGACCACAAGGTCAGCGAAGCTCCAATCGCATTTGCGTCAAGGACTCTGAAGGGTGCCGAGAAACATTACTCACAGCATGATCGCGAAGGATTGGCTGTAATGTTTAGAGACTAGCACCTTCACCAATACATTGCCGGACGAAGCACCGTTATATTCGCCAATCCCTGCTTGGCATCTTGGGGCCGCAGAAGCCGGTACCGCAAGTCTTGTCACACAGAATGCGGCGATTTTGCGTCAACCTATGGGCATACGCTTACAAACTCGTGTACAGGCCTGGAAAACGACCCCAGAATGCGGACGTTCTAAGCCGTCTGCCCCTATCTGGAAGTGAGCACGAGCTTGCTCACCAAGAGACGTCCTGATGAGTGAAGCCCTGACAAGTTCTCCACTGAACACAGAGATGATAGCAGCCATGACATGTGCGGATCCAATTCTCTACAGCGTCTACGAGGCTCTAGAGCAAGGCAAGCTTCATGAGCTCATGGAGGACTTTACCCCGTACAAAACAAAGGTGCAGAGAGATGTCCGCTCAAAGCTGATGTGTCACACGGGGATCCCGGCTGGCCATACCAGCCTTGGCACGTCAAAATTTATGAACTTAGTGCATGCTGGACACAAGGTAATTGTGACCATGAAGTCATCTGTTCACAGGTATGCGTGATTGACTGGCATCAACCGCGACATAGAGGAAGATGTTTGCAGCTGCCCCAACTGCCAGGAGTCCAGAAAGATTTCAAGCAAGGCACCGCTTTCTACGTGGGATCACGCATCACTTCCTTGGGACGCTCCATTTGGACTTTGCAGGCCCTCTGGAAGGACTACATTTGGACTTTGCAGGCCCTCTGGAAGGAAACATGTTCCTTGTCGTTGTAGACGCCTACACGAAGAGACTGGAAGTTCAAAGCACTGACTAATGCCACATCTGCAGCGGTCATGAAAACACCGAGGTATGTTTGCACCTTTTGGACAGCGGCGGCAGGGCGATTCCTTTCCCACGCGCTGGCGGTCTGCCCGAGTGCACCAGCGGCTTCGTTTTACCGGCGAGCTGGTGGCGCGGACACGCAGCGCCATGCGGTGGCGGTCGTTGAAACTGACGCTCAGCGGCCAATAGGAGCCTCGTTCCTTGAAACTATGACGCGCGCCAGTCGCGAGACCGAAGCCAAAATCCATCAGATTTCGGCTTCACTGCACTCTATTGGGAGAGGCGGGAAACTAGGTGCCGTTTGGCTAGGCTTTTCGCGAGGTTTCAAAGCTGGGAGCCATCAGATCTTGGCATCACTTGGAGAAAGGAGTTTAGGGGCCGTTTGGTGCGGTTTCATAGCTGATGACGTCGGCTTCCTCCATGGGAAAGTTAATGCTGCGTTAAAAAACCAAGCATGCTTGATGTTCAAGAGGGATCTTGCTACCAACTTCAGTAGACTCCTTCCTCACCCAGACAGTAATCACAAGGAATGAGCTCCGGAAAAGACCCGGCGTCCAGGGAGTTCCAAGAGGAATAGACAGTCTGTGTCTTAAACTTCAAAGGAGCCTCCAAGCGGATCCAACGAAAGTTGACCAAAAGACTTGGAAGTCGCTCCTGGCTGGTGGAGACAGCAACTGGATAAACCTGTAGTCACTGGGATCAAATCAGGCGTCGATTTACGACATCGACTTCATCGGCTGTGTAGTATATTCCTGCTCCTGTTTCGGACTCTCGGCAGGATCACGCATAACGAAAAGATCATCATTCCCAGATAATTCCGCGACGACACCGAAACATACGTCAGACGCCGGAAGCGGAAAAGGCAACCTCAAGAAATATGCAGCCTCTAGAACGCTATGAAAATCGGGGTTGTAAGGATATTTATACAGCGTGTAGTTGGTCAGCCATTTAAAGTTGCGACGAGTCACTCGCTGTAGATGAGCGATTTAGCCAGTGCGGGTACAACCGCTAGCCTGGGGTCTTTAACTGCACCACGCAGTAGTGATACACGACCGCACGCCGGTACGACTCTCATCCAGATCGAAGCGGGCAGGGTGGGGCTCGAACCAGGATCCCTGAGTTCTGCAGCGCGAGCTTCGCTCCACGCGCGTCGAGCTGGGGTATGCGCTTTGAGCCCACTCGGCCACCGATCCCCAAAATGCTATGGGAGCTACATCTGAGGGGAAAGAGGTGTCGCGTACTGGCGCCGCCGGCAGGTGGACTCGGCAGCCGATGCCGCGAGCCTCGTGAAAATCTCGTGCCAGCGGCAGCTCGGGTCCTTCTTCCTGGACTGAGAAGCGCGATGGACGCAACGTCCACAATGTAAAGCTTTCAATAAAACTTGCATTTCTCGCTTTTATTGTCGCTTGTCCTGTTCTTTATGCTGCCGACAGCATCATCCTAACAGTATAGTGAGGTGCGCAGCAAGTCCTCATCTCCTACATCGAACATCGTCACCGGTGTCATCATGCCATCCGGCCTCGCTCTGGCAGTCATCCGCAGCGTCAGAACAAACACCAGCCCATGGCTCCGTCGCCCGCCCCGGCCAGACGCCCGCGACGGGACAAAACAGAGGAAGCCGATCTGACGATCCCCCGCACATGTCCTCAGCCCAGACGTTCTGGTGCTTCATGGCGTGTCCCCAGACCCGACCATGCACACGGGTGGCTGTGGCTGGTGCGTTGGTTTGGAAGGCTGGGGATAGAGGCAGAACTCCTACGATGTTCCCATCTTCTTCGCCACCCCCACTGACGGCAGCTGCCCTACGCTCTTCTATCGGTGTGTCCTTGTGGATGTGGTTCTGTCTTATAATCAACCACCGGGTCAGCTGTTTTCGTCGGGGAGAGTAATGCTAGAGAAGGGACGACGACGACGGGGTCATGAGCGCACGATCATCTCGCGCCAGGTTCCAGGTGCGGGCTCTGCCTCCATAAATTGTTCTACCTTTTGTCATAGCTTGTCCGGTCATCTATGCTTCCGACAGCTTCCATCATAACAGAACTTTCAGTAAATACTAAAACTTGGGTATTTTAATTATAATTGTAATCAAATACGCTTTTGGGCACTCTTCGAGATGTTCGTATCACATGAAAAACTCAAATCTTGCCGAGGTTTTAGCATATTGAAGATTTAAAAAATGCAAGGGCCGGGCGGATTTTTCTATTTTTTTGTTTGGGTGGTTTTATTTGTGTGTTGCAAAAAGTGTCGCATTAACAATATAAAGTTTTAAATCCTTTGTGGCTTATTCAGTGGCAGTAGACTCCTTTTTTTTTGCTTTTGCAAATAAGCTCAATGTGAACATATATATATAAAAACGCCTGTTTTTTCGATGACGCACCTGCCCATGTTATGCCAAACAAATTAAATTTGTAGCTGGTATTTATTTTTAAGCTACTGATTGTCCCAACATGTGGACTTTGGTGATAATGCAATTAATGCAAAGGTGCAAGTGAACTGTGCAAGAATGACGATAATAATCCCAGGAGAAGAGGGAACAAAAAATCCCTTTCCCTAGGAATTAAAATCGGCGTCTCGACTTTATTCTTTATTTTTGCAAGGTTTATTTTGTCCACCCAAAATAAATGTAGACCTAACCTCTAAATCTACAGGAACTAAATTCCCTTGGAATAGTACTTTTGGATGATCAAATACTTTTGGTTCTTCTTGTCTCGATGTTACACACTTCTCTTTAATAACATTAAATTAACTTGTTTCTTAATACATTTGTTCGATCTATTTTGCATTCATACTTCAATATATAACATACCATTCCTATTACTCTGTCCGTTATAAAAGTGTCGCTATGATGATTCACCTTCTTGCATGATGTGTCTTCGAGTTGTCTGAAGCCTCTGCTCCCCGCCTCCGCCCCCGCCCCTGGTGATCGGTGCCTTCTTGACTCGCGTATACGATACTCGTTTTAAGCCAGATGGTGAAGACAGTGGCCAATTCATATCACCTTCCCGGTCCCCACTTGCCCATGCTAACAAGGAAGAAAAACAAGTTTGTAAGTTGAAATGTGGCAGGTTAGAACATTTGAAGTATACATTTAATTTTAAAGAAATTTCAATCGCCTTAGGACAGAGGTCACTTTGTGTAACTACAAAATGGCCGATCAATTCTTTTATTTTCCAGTCTTTGGTTTTAGTGAAAATAGATTGCGTACCACCGAACACTCAGTCTCCGGCCAAAGGAAGCACTATACTCCGTTTCACCATAAGAGGGAACGCAGTGTACGCTAAGAGCCATCCCAACCAATACCAGCTCTATGAGCTAGCACGTGACTATGCTTCTAGCACCACACTGTGCCTCCTCCAAGGTCACGTGACACTTACACGACATTGGACTGTCTCCAATGGCTCGCAGCATACACCGCGGTCGGTCGTAAGATAAACCAGTGCAGCTGTCCGAACTAGAACTGACATCAACGCACGCAACTCTTTCATGTTGATGGTATCTAAGTGGTCATCAATGAAAAAACAATTAAGCAGTTTAGGTTATTTGTAAAATAACAGTTCTGTTCCTAGGTTTGATCGGCAAGTAGGTATATTCCAGTATACAGGGTTCCGATATTTATAATTGGCAACGCGTTGGTTTAACCAGACAGTTCAATTAGGTAAGTACGGTTCTTGTGTATACTTTGTAGAAAGTCTAAAATTTTACATGCTGCAGATACTTAATACGTTGTACATTCTCAACAGGTGTGCTGTATGCGAGCAGAACGGCACATTAGCAATTGTATGTAACATTTGTTTTTGAGTAAGTGTATTATCTTAAGATTTGTTGCCGTGGTAGTACATCAAACCAGGTGGCAGTAATTTAAGTGAGCAAAAAATGAAATTTATATGATAATACTTTCACTGACCACAGAAATATATATCGATGCCGATATATCAAACCTACAACATTTCGGTAATTTGTTTTAGAGCGCAGCTCTTAGGCGCCCGTTTCCGGCTTGAGCGGCGTCGCCGTCGCCGTCGCCGTCGGCGTCGGCGTAACCGCCCGAGGTCACGTGACTCCCAGGTCACGTGACCGGGTCACGTGACCCGGGTCACGTGAACCCCTAGGTCACGTGGTCCCCCGAGGTCACGTGACTCCCCAGGTCACGTGACCCCCGAGGTCACGTGATGATGACGATGACGATGCGGATGCCGATGACGTCATCAGTGACGTGGCCCCCCAGGTCACGTGACCCTCTGGTCACGTGACCCCCGAGGTCACGTGATGACGATGACGATGCGGATGCCGATGATGTCATCAGTGACGTCACTGATGATGTCATCGGCATCCGCATCGTCATCGTCATCATCCCTGATGACGTCATCAGTGACGTCACTGATGACGTCATCGGCATCCGCATCGTCATCGTCATCATCATTGATGACGTCATCAGTGACGTCACGTTACCCCCCCCCCCCCCCATCGAGGTCACTTGCCCCCCCTCCGTACCCTTCCTCCTCCTCCTCAAGAGCTGCGCTCTAATTCGGCGTTACAGGGAGTTGTAAACGGCTTTCACTTTTTATCCAGTTCTTTCGCGCTTTGGGGTCTTGCGGAAATCTGAAGAAACTGCAAGACACAAGAATCTCTCTCCACGCGATGGTTACAACCAGGTATACGAAGCACCTCGCATAGCGCGAGTCCGCAAACAAATTTTGGGATCTCAAACCGTTCGCCTGAAGTGCTTTTCTCGCGGGTGCACATGCGATCTTTTAGCAGACTATAACTCGATCGACGCCCGGACTTTGGATAAACCATATTTTTGAATACTCAATATGATATTGCCATGACATGTTTAGTGAAAACACAACATCAAGCGTTTTAAATGAGTCAATCAATTCAATATTTACTTAGCTTATATAAATGCGCCCTAATGTAAAAATAACTTTATTATTCGGCCAAAATATCATGGTTTTTGCTTTATTGGTATTTATTTTTAAAGCGTTTCTATCGGTTCATACTCCTAGTTTATCTACTACTAGGTTGGCGATATACCGGGGCGTTCATTTCTTAATTCGAACAGATTTATTTAAAAAATCCGTAAAAGATGCACTGATACGGTTTGTGCAGGTGAGTTATACGGCCAGGGGTACATTATGTGGGTGGCTAATCGTTGCGATAAGTCGGCTAATTAATTAAAATTCGTTAATTAACCTTTTTAATTAGTGGAAATAAACATATGGTTCCAATTGGAAACTTAGAGAGCGTCATCGAAAACCACTAAATCAACTCTTTTTTAGAACGACTTGAAGCTCGTGGGAAACTCGGGGGCGCGCCAAAGTTACCACTTGTGAAGCAGGCGCAAAGCCAGCAGTGGCGGAACGCGGATGATTAGATCATTATCGCGTTCCGCAACTGTAGCTTTGCGCCTGCTTCACGAGTGGTAACTTTGGCGCGCCTCGAGTTTCCCACGAGCTTCAAGTCGTTCTAAAAGAGTTGATTTAGTGGTTTTCGATGACGCTCTCTAAGTTTCAATTGGAACCATATGTTTATTTCCACTAATTAAAAGGTTAATTAACGAATTTTAATTAATTAGCCGACTTATCGCAACGATTAGCCACCCACATAATGTACCCCTGGCCGTATAACTCACCTGCACAAACCATATCAGTGCATCTTTTACGGATTTTTTAAAATAAATCTGTTCGAATTAAAATGAACACCCATTATATAAGTTGATGTGCCTCATCAGCAGTGAAAAGAAGCCTCGTATCGTCAGCCTATGTAGCAGAACTAGTGGTCTGTTCCAACCTTCAGATTGTCGTTGCCATAAACGTTAAAAGAAGAGGTCCTAAACCGATTTTAATGTGGACATAAAATTATTACATCAAACGTATTGTTTGCGGTTTCAGCGGTAGGATTGAAGAGTTAAAGCTTGACAGCGAATTCCATAATATTCAGCTTTTTCAATATTGGTTCATGGTTTAAAAAATCAAAGCCTTAGAAAACTCAACCTAAATACCAAGTATTAGTTTTTCGCTTCTCAAGATTTTTAAAATAAAAATAATTATCTTCAAGTAAGGCAAGTTCAGTCGATTTGTGGTTTCTAGTCAAAATTGGTATCTCGTAATTTGCTTACGTTTGTCAAAAAAGTTATACAAGCGGGTATAAACAACTTTTTCAACGACCTTTGAAATGACGGCGTATTTACCCAGGTCTACAGTTATTAATGCCATTCCTATATCCCATTCTTGTGTAGACTGGAAACCTTGGCTACTTGCACACGCACAGAAAATATCCCTGTCGATATGCACAAGTTGAAAATTTGTGTTACATAGGGTTCTATAATGCCTAAAAGATAGTTTACTGGCTTAACACTGGATATCATCTACATCTGTACTCGGGTAGTGTTCATTCAATTCATAAACACCGAGAACACCTCGGTACTAATAACCGAATCTGGAAAAACAGAACTCTCAATCATTTTTTCAGTGTACTGAGCTAGGCTTCATTACTATATGCATTCGTAGCTAAGTTTACAAAATGATCGTTATTTAAAGCAACTACTGTAATTTCTGCGGCACTCACACAAAGCTTTCACACACCATCATGAGACCAGTCGCATGTGTAGGAGTGTATTAATCGTTTTCCATAGAACATCAACACATCCACTTGACGAGCCCAAGCTCCAATAATCGTATTACGTCTTTGACTTATGAAGTCCTTATGTTATTCTCTTTCTATATACTTTGAAATTGTTTAGACCATTCTGATTTTTTGTTTTCTAAAATTTATCGAACAATCTTTTTTATATTAATTTTCGATACAAGAGACTAATCCAGGGCTTACGAATTCAATTTGATGTTTAAATGTCTTAAGAGAAAATTGCTTGTATGCAGTTTTTAAACCTGTATGCTTAAACCTGTATCTGTAGCTTCATAACCGGTTTCGCCTTGCTAGAAGACGACACAATGGCTTCGCGGGTTCAGTGGATCTTTCGGAGAGAGTACGCGACTGCGTTGAATGAAGTTGGTGACGATCGACGAAACTTCTATTGTGGGGTCAACCTTCTGTGGGATTTCTGAAGGAAAGAGTGCCCTGTAGTTTGCTTTAATCGACGCTCGAGCTGGACGAGCGCGCGAACGCCTTCCCGTGAAGCTCGCTTCCGCAAAATTTCAGAAGGTTAAAACACTGTAAAGCCGAACCACGCACGACGACAATGTGAAGTGTATCAAGGTTGAAGTGTAGGTCAGCACATGTTGCAAGGATTTCTGGCAGCACAGTTGCTTCAGTGCATAGTTGTGTGATCAAACGAAGTGTCCGTAACACATATGAGTGATTTCATCTCAACTCACGCACAAAATTTGGGTCGAATGTTTAATTTTTGTAAAAAAACACATGTTCTTGGGCAATTCCTATAATAAAACGAGACACAAACGGCGAGTTCGTCGGATTTTTCGTTCTCAAGTTATGAACCGTTGAAGCAACCAAGCTGGAAACTGGCGTTTTTTCAGCTTATCGGGGGTGCCATATTTCACTCCATCCCTTTTCCTTACTTTTACGCTACATCAATATAACTTTTGGGAACACTCTCGAAATATGCTTTTTATGCCAATTACGCGTCTAGGTCATAAGATGCTTAATATGTTTTGCTTTACTTGTCAAACCGCCTCTCTGCGACGATATTTGTCGAAGTTCAGTAAGCTGTGCTGTGTGACTTATTCAACATATGTTTATGATCTTTACATTACCGTAAAGCTTTTATCAAGCTCTTTCTTTTGAGTATAATTTGAAGATTTTGGGCTAAATATATAATGCGCAACATGTGCCTGAAAAACAAATATTTCGAAAAACTAGCAAGTTTCGAGTCGATTTTCTAAAAAAAAAACACTTTTTTTTCTATTTTTATTCACAGTTAGGTAATATAGTAGTCTATCAGGAACTACCAACAAAAATTGTAATATAATGTTTGTATGGCCGCTATTGATATTCGAATCTCGTGCTATGAGAGTATTGAACGGGACTTCGCATAGACACTCGCTGAGCAGAATTTAGACCAATGTAAGGTTTTCTATTTATCGTTAGCAGTTGCTCTCAATATCAACCATAAACATTAATTAAATTTAAGTAGTGCACTTAAACTTAAAAGTGTATCAGAAGTGCGGGCACAGCGCTTACTTCCTTCAAGTGGGAATGCAGATCTTTAGAGAATTCTTCTGGGGCATTTTGCTTTCTGCTTTGATTTTTGAAATACCGAACTTGATGTGTAATTGTACATATTTTCTGATGTCAGACAGATATGCAGTGCATATACATATGTACGATTTAGTATCTGACGCTTAGGAAGTACGGTTTATCTTGTGGACATACGGACTCTTCCGTAAAATAACGAGCATTTCATAGCGTGTAGGCCTTCAAATGTGTTAGTCATGGGTTTAGGTTTCTTTTTTTTCACTGATTCGTGCCGGTTTACTTAGACTTTTCCCTCTTGTCTTAAGTTTGTCCGGGAGTCTTTATGTTACGTATCTTTTTCGTGAATACATGGGGCCCGAAGCTCACACATCTTACAAATCACCTAGTTCGAATTAAATAAATATTGTTAGGATAAATATTGTTGCTTCGCTGCATTTTTCACTCAGATATTGGAGGTAAGTACTAGCATTAAACTAGAATAACACTTGCATAGGTCAAAGTTACTGCTCAGCTGAGCTTCTATGCGAAGTCCCGTTCACTTACTCTCATAGCACGAGGTTCGAGTCGTAATATCGGCCATACAAACAATATATTACAATTTCTGTTGGTATTTCCTGACAGACAACTATATTACCTAACTGTGAACAAAACAAAAATATATATAAAAGGATGGTTTTTTTTTAGAAAATCGACTTCATACTTGCAGGTTTTTCTAAATATTCGTTTTTCAGGCAAATGTTTTCTGTTGTATGTTTAGCGCACAAAATATTCAAAATTACACTCAAAAAGAAAGAGCATTAGTGGAGTTTTACGATGATCTAAAGATCAATAAAAGAAATGTTGATTAAGTGTCACGACAGCACAGCGTGCTGACCTTTGCCAAATATTGTTGCACAGGGGCGGCTTAACAACTCAAAAAACAAATATTGAAGGTATTATGACCTGGATGCTTTATGACCATAACCTCGCAGTTTGCGACATCTTCTTTCGTGAAGAGAATTCGCAGGTAGCTACTAAAAATTTCAGAGAAGTTAATTATGAGTTAGTGTATTTTTGCGAGTCGCTTGTATATTGCTTTGGGCGACAAGTGAACACAAACCAAAGTGGCCGCTTTTATAGCCACCATACAAACAAAATATTACATTTTCTGTTTATTATACTTTATTAAGTACGGCGATAGGTAGCTAGAAAAAAAACAATAGGCCAAACTGATAAAAGGTAGGCTTTTTAAAAAATAGACCTTCAATTCGCGAAATTTTTGAAATAGTCCTTCCCGAGAAAATACTGTCCTTCCCCATACACAGAAGATAAAATGTGTTATCATTAGAAAGAGTATACTCTATGTTTTCTCAAAATACTAAATATTCTCAAGATAGGTCACACGGAAGAGCTGGTAAACTTTGACACATATCGTCCAAAAACGTCATATTGGCAAATTTTCGAAAATACATTTTATATAAATAATTGCTTTAAAATTATTAATCACCTTATAATATTTGTTAAAGGTATCTACTAAAAATAAGAGGCGCCAATTTTGATTTAGTGTATTTTTGCGAGTAGGTTGATTTACTGATAAAACAGTCAAACAAAATCAGATTTCAAGCTTTTATAGCTGCCACACAAACAAAATATTACATTTTCTATTTCTATTACAATACAAAGCACTGCAATAGCTAGCTATGGAAAAAGAATCAGCCAAATAAAGGTGAACGTTCTTTTAAAAATCGATCGCCGATTTGCAAAACATTTGAAATAATTCTCGCTTTACGAGAACACACTGCCCTTTCTTCTTTTACACACAACATTACATTTGTTTTCAATAAAAAGAGTATACAATCAGCTTTCTGAAAATACTAAATGTGTTACAATATCTCAAATAAGTCACACGGAAGAGCTGGTCAGAATCTTTGACAAATATTGTCAAAGGGACACATTTTGACAATATTTAAAAAACAAACTGAAGATAAATAATCACAACACAATTATTGGCCATAACAAATCGCTATTCTGAGGGTGGCAGAAAAAAGTTACATTGGGCACTACCAAAAAAAGGCAAAAAGTTGAAAGGAGTGAAACATGACACATGTCGACAGGCGAGAGAAAGGTCAGTTTGACGCCCGGTTGCTTAAAAATAACTCGAAAACAAAAAATCCCCAGAACTTGCGGTTGGTACTCCCTGTCACAGAAGGGTTCCCTTCAAAACATATATTTTTTCGTCAAAATTAAAAATTCGACCCCAAATTCGTGCCTGACTGGAGATGAAACAACCCATGTATACGTTTATATATACATATACATATATATATATATACATATATATATATATATATATATATATCCGAAACGTCGAAGAATAAACCACCCGTTGTTGCTGTTTCCATCAAGGGTTTGCTTTTACTCTCAGTTATATATATATATATATATAAAGGGTGTTTGTTAAGCTTAACAGATTTGTTTAAAAAAAAAAAAGCCGTGTAAGTTACACTTATGTGGTTTGTGCAGGTGAGTTATACGGCCAGGGGGAGGACATAGTATGGGGGCTAATCGCAACGATGAGTCGGCTGATTAAGTAAGATTTGTTAATGGAATGTTTTAATTAGCGACAATAGACACATGGTTCTAATTAGAAACTGGCTGAGCCTCATCGAAAACCACTAAATCAGTGATTTTCAGAAAGACTTTGAGTGCGTTAGAAGTGTAGTAGTGCACTAAAGTTACCACTTGTGGAGCAGGTACAAGGCTAGCGTTTGCAATAAGGCGCCCGCGAGATTTTTCCGTCTCGTATGAGAGCCCCAGCTTTGTACCTGTTCCACGAGTGGTTACTTTAGCGCACCTACAACGCTTCTCACGCGCTAGAAGTTTTTATGAAAATTACTGATTTAGTGGTTTTCGACGAGACTCAGCAAGTTTCTAATTAGAATCATCTGTTTATTTTCAGAAATTAAAAAGTGAAGTAACAAATTTTACGTAATTAGCTGACTGATCAGTTACGAATATTCCCCTATACTATGCCCCCTGTCCCTATAACACACCTGCACAAACCGCATAAGTGTAACTTTCACGTCTTTTTTTAAACGAATATGTAAAGCTTACAAATATATATATATTCCCGCATGCATGACAGAGAAGCAACGCTTTCCTCTCAACGCGCACCTCCACCAGAAATGTCGCGGATGGAAACGTTTCTACGAGCGTTAACTCGAAATGGAGTTTGAATCGGAGAACTTGTGCCAGCAACAAAAGAAAGAATGCGTCGAAACAGCACGACAGTATGTTGCGGCATCAGCGTGACTACTGGCTGGCAGCGAAAGTGAAAACGCCTCGACGTCGGTAGAATCAGAGAGGGTCGCGTCAAAGTTCACGCTTAATCCTTGTCTACCATTTTCGGCCTCTGAACATTCGACGGCAATGTTCTGAGACTGACCTGCTGACGTGGTCACACAGGCCTCCTTATCTTTTACACTTAAAGTAAAAGTAAACACTGAAGCTTCTTGATGTAAGAAGAAGTTTTCCTTTTCGGTCGTGCACGCGGCAATGTAACTTACCTGTTGTTTTTATCCAGCCCCTCCACTACTTGGACTCTTAGTTAAATAGAATTAAAAAAACAGATATAACAGTAGGATGTTTCCTTAATGTGACTGTTACAAGAAGTTACAAAGAAGTCTATGTTGCGAGCCTGAAAATCAAAGCTGGGTGCCTCAAACCGCTCATGTTAGAATAAAATATGTGCTCATGTCATTACAACGCACGCCAACAGCAAAACATAAAAGCGGGCCCAACGCTGCTTTTATATAATGTTCTAAACGGATGCTTTTTCTCGCTGTATTTTAGCAGATCTCCATGCAAGTGATGCTTTTCGTCAGAAAGTCTAATTTCTTTCATTGCCAGCGTTAGCAGGGAAATTTTCCACTTTTCGACGTATTGGGCGTTCACGCCGAGAACTGCGCGTTCCAGACGCATGGCGTCGTCTGTTTTCAGTGGCACCAACCGTGCCCTTGGGGACTCACAAAGCTCTCTTCTGGCGATTTCTGCCTTTTTCTGCGACTTTCTGCAGGACGCTTTAGGGCACTTCCTGTGATGCGGTTTCTGAGGTCCTTCAGCACGGGATCAATAATTTTCCAAAACCCGGAGTCATCCATCAAGCGAAATGGCCGGCCATTTCTGGTTGATGATGATTGGGGTTTAATGGCAAAAGAGCGACCTTGGCCATATTGCGCCATTTGAACGCCAATTGAACGTAGGAAACTTAAAACGCGACCAAATGATACCAGAGGTCTATCGCCAAGCAAAAATCAAGGTTGAAATAGAAGTTGGTTTTTCAAAAGTTGAGGAAAATATATTCGACGCTGATGATCAAGAAATCTACAATTCCACAGGATGTTAACGACAGTTAACATTTTCACACACTTTCACAGAGCTTTACATCTTCACCGCAGGGCAAGTGTAGGCAGTGAATCGGGAATGTCCAATTCTGAAGCGGCACAAAAAAACCTCCGAACGGCGATCCTTTTGGGAGGAACTCTCCCACACTTCTAGGTTGGGCTTAATAACATGAAGTTTGTTAATCAATTTGTGTATCTCCATCCAGCTGCCATAACTTAATAATTGACTTGTTTAAGGCTGGCGTGAGGTCTTGGTCTGGCATTCCAAAAGATGTTTCCGAGTAGTTTTTGGCAGAAAGTGAAAGGTAGTCTGCATTCTCGTTACCAGCAGTGCCCACGTGGCGAGGCACCCAGCAGGATTTTTATGAGTTGTTTAGATGGAAAGCTTTGTTTATCTGAACACGAACATGTTGCAGAAGAATGTTCTTGCTCTCTGCTAAGGATGGAATAGCCAAGAGAACACTTTGGAATCAACAAACAGAACTCCTTTGTTAATGTTATTTTTAGTACATATCGAACAGCCATAAGGATACCATACAATTCAGCAGTGAAAACAGTTGCTAGAAGGTTTAGTGGCCTAACTTTACTGAAAGCGAGAGAGTGAATTCCGCAGCCTACGCTGTCGATGTTTTCGAGCCACCAGTGTATGCGGAGATAGTCCCTACATTTCTGTTCTAGCTATCAAAATATTAAAAGAGAAACGTACAGTCAAAAACCGGCAGACGTCAATCATTTCGTGAAGAAAACTACCAATTCGCCTTTGTTTTGTTTAACACTTTGAAACAATGACAGAACGAATTTCCCTGCAAGTCTAGTCTAAATGACAGCATGAAAAAGGATTAGTTTTCTCTAAAAAAAAAAACCGCGAAATAACTTGTTTGACAAATAGATGCCATAGGTACAGTCATCCTTTCTTAAAACAGTGAAACAGAATATCGCGACATACTATTTCCCACCAAGACAACAAAATGAATACAGCGAAAACACGGTGTAATTGTTCTACATTTACTCCTAGTGCAAGCCAAAACTTGAAGTACAAACGGAAACTTTTGCAATTAAAAAGATGTTACCAACAGGTGGCACGCATAGAAATTCAAGGTATCGCACCACCCCATTTAACAGCTTTCTCGCGTGCGTGTCCTGAATTACCATCGACCAGTATGCATTTGATATTTTATAATATTGCAAAGGAACACCAAGGTACTCAGTTGGCGTTGACATAAAACTGATACCTTCAAGAAATTTCGGGCTTCATGGCCCATGTCCCGTGCCAAAGGCCGCAGAAATAGGCTCTTAGCCAATTTGGCAGCGCCGGTCAGCTCGCGGCAGGACTTCAATTCACGCAGCGCTTCGACAGTCAGTCCTCTTTATCTCTACAAAAAACAGCAACAACATCCGCGTAAGCCCGAAGTTTTACGTCTATATTCAGAAACGAAAATTTATTTAGATCCACTCCTATCTGTATACTTTTAATTGGGTTTCTGCTAAAAGGGCTCGAGAAATGTAAGCAGAATAGCAACAGGTACCGTGGGCAACCTTGTCTTGACGGAGGGCTGCCGACCAATACGTGTTGTAAGCTTCCCGTTAATTATAAGCTGGGCTGGCAATTGCTATCCTCA
This sequence comes from Ixodes ricinus, assembly GCA_037355805.1. Taxonomy (NCBI): domain Eukaryota; kingdom Metazoa; phylum Arthropoda; class Arachnida; order Ixodida; family Ixodidae; genus Ixodes; species Ixodes ricinus. The sequence continues at coordinate 3,745 of JAZHYW010070355.1, read as the reverse complement.
ATATACCATGCGAACAAAGTTGGAATCACTATTTCATTCCCACTCCGACGAGGTCTAAGATGTTATACAATACACTGTGTTGTACGCGATCGATAAGGCCTTCTCCAAGTCGATCTGAATCATGTCACCTTTGTCTAGTCTCCTTGTCATACACCTCTAATATACTGCTGGCAATGTGAACATTTGTAGCGGATCGAACAACTCTTGAAGCCACGCGTCTGATGCTCGCCCATGATCTTATAAATAACGCTCTGCAACCGCCGGGCTAAAACGTTCATTATAACATCAGTAACGTCCCGCAACGTCACGTGGCTGGAGTCAAGTGACAACATCAAGCTGCTGATGTCACGTGAAAGCCGTTTCGCTGACGACGTCGCGCGTGATTGCAGTCCGCTAAATTCTGGCGGGGGAGCATTGGTTGGGCAAGTTGGCAAGCATACGGCATTTCAGACGTCCGTCAGCGGCCCAACTTCTCTCGCCACATATTCCTACCCTCCTCCCCGACTTGCAACCAACCAATGAGTGGTTGGGCTATCGAGCCGCGACGGACGGACGGCACACATCTTATTGCTTGGCAATCTTGAAAAATGCCCGCTGCATTCACCAAAAACTAAGACAAAAACGTACGTGTCACATTTTCGGGCAAGTCCCGTGGTTGTTGATATCATTCTTGAGGAAGAAACGATGCGACGCATTGGAGAGGTTGAGAACCCTTACTCCTGAATTCATTGCGCTGATGTATCTGAAAAGCAGTGTTCAGAAAGATAATTACAACCCGTAAAACACCGTGACAAATACATTGGTGTTCGTTGGGGTCGTGCCTTAGGTAATACAATAAGGTCTGCCTGATTGTTCCATCACGGCCATTTATCGCCGGAGAAGAACGACTGTCATAGAACAGCAAGGACCAAGAAGCCGCGAGAAGGAATGGTCTTCAGGAAATACCTGTCAGCATAGACGAGGCGGAGTCCCGTGTAGTTGGAGTGAACAGAGTTTTGTTTTCCGGCAGGTGTTTATCACTTTCACGTGCTCTTCGAACGAAACTAAGAGAGAAAAAACGACAGCCTGCCGCAGCTTAGTTCCTCCAACCGAAATACTTCTTCTTTAGGGGTTAAAGCGCTAAAAACGATGGACGAGTAGCAGAGACACACACCACTCTCTCCTACTGTCCGTCGTTTTTAGCGTTTTAACTCCCTTAAATATGTTCAAGTCCACCAGCCTGTCCAGACCTTCGAAATACTTCCTGGAACAAGTGGTCCAGTCAAACGAGGGCCCTGCGGATATCCCAGTGAACCGTTTACGAGATCCTCCACGGCCATCTGCGAACTCGGGGGATAGCGGTATTACCCGTGACGCGGCGCACATGACCTCTAAACTGAATGACGTTTAATCATCTCTGCGGAGAAAAAGCTCGTTCGGGTATGAACAGAAGTATCACATTCACATTGGGTGCACCAAGCGTTCTCACTGCAGCTCCTGCGGCTGACAACCTCAGGGTTCGCCTTCGCGTTGTAGCCGCGCTGCGTGTCGCCTGCGGACATTTCGTGGCCCACCCACACCTGTGCTGCGAAGCACTAGCCGCGCTGTTGAAAGAGACCGTGCAGGTCTCGCGCGCCGTCGACTTTGCGCCAACAGTGTCCGCTTTCTTCCACATCTTTTTTACCTCTTCCCTGACATTTCGTCGTCGGTTCTTCTCATTTCTCAGGTCTTTCCGGGGGTAACCTTGCAGATATTCCGGAAACACATAGTGGATGCTGATTTCAGCGGTGTTCTCAAATACGTTACATTGTGCTCGCTTGTTGCCACTGCCACGCTATCTCGCTCAAGGACTGGAAAGCAACCAGCGACGGCGAAAGCGATGACCGGGTGTCGTGCGTACATGAGTACATCGAGGCCAATATTCACGTGCTAATAATATGCACGTAGTTTGCTCGCAGGAGCAAAGCGAGCATCCTGAGTTTGTAAGGAAGTGAAAGATTGATTCAATTTTTATCTTTTGTGGCGTTTAATCGAACGCTCTAATTGTTTTATAAAAAGTATAAAAAAGCTTAGAAGGATGGCATCTTGGCGTTCAATTTACTTTTACTGCTTCCTATTTTACAGAAATTATAAGAAATTCGAGTCCTCGTTCTTTTGTTTTTGTTTTTATCTGTCACTCAACTTCGTTAATAAAGAAAAAAGCCACGAGGCGACCTTTTTCCCCCTTTTCAAAAGTAGAATTTCTAATCAAATATCGGCTTACGGAAGCTATAACAGCGTGGCATTTACGCGATACGATAAAGGCGCCATAACTATAAGTGAGCCTAAGAAGGTGGTGCGGGCTGTATTGAAGCCTCGCGAGCATCTTATTATCATTTCGTAGCTAATGAGATTCCGTACGTTATCTGAATAAGAATTGACGAAGGACGTACAGGAGCGAGGGATTATGATGAGCCGTTAAAGAGCGATTTCATGAAACGATTTTTCTGCTTCCGCTAAATGCCACTCAGGATCATTCCCCTGACGTTAATTAGTCGAAAGAAACCTGCCCCCGTTTCTTTTTTCTTTCCAAGCAACGGCAGTCGGCATAGTAAAGTTCGATAAATATGAGCACCGTTCATCCCCTCAACTCGGAGCCCGAACAAGACGGCCACGTGGCCTGGTTGCGCCTATCCTATGCCGGCAACGTTAATCATAGCTCACGCGCTCGGGGTCGAGCAAAGTGGACAGCGCGTGCTGAGCTCCAGGCAATGCTTAAGTTTTGGGCTATTCCCATCACCGCAGTGCTTGGACACGAGGCCACAACCCGAGTGTCCGCCGAGGCATTGACTGTTGAAAGCCGATGTCGAGTGCTCACTGAGTCCATATCCAGTCCATGAGCCGCGCTCGAATGTCGTCAGGCGGGTAGTTTCGACCCATGCCAGGTACGTCGTCAAGTCTTCGCGAAGGCAAGACTGGAAGGAAATAGTCTCCTTTACATCCCCGCGATTTTACCCCGCGACAAACAAGCTCCCAGGATCAAGTGGCTGGTGCGCTGAAAGTATACTACGGGCGAGTAGGACCAGTACGCCTTTGTGATGTCGTATGAACATTCCAGCCCGATAATCGTCTTCACGACCCCTTCAATTGCTTGTCCATGACAATAATCGCTCGAGTTAGCTGTGCTATAGCCACGGTGAACTTCAAAGGCCGCCGTACAACATCGGTTTTCTGCAGGCAAAATTGTCCTCTTAGCACGTCCATTTCCTAAACAATGGGGCGGGGGGGGGGGGGAGGGCGGGGCAGGTTTTGGCAGGGTAAACAGTGGAGAGGACATAGGAAACAAGGAGCCGGACAAAAGTGGAAACGCTAAGGGTGTGCGTCGGTCTTTAAGACAAGGGACTCAAGCCGAAAAGTATAACGTTTCGGTTACGGTTACGGTTACCGCTTCCTGTTGATAACGGTTTCGTTTCGGTTTTTTACGGTTTAAATTTTTACCGGTTTCGATTTACCGGTTACACGTTCCTAAAGCTCCGGTTTATTTCGGTTTTCCAATAATTCTTGTTTAATTTCGAGCCGCTAGATTCAGCCGCTTTATAATGAACGGCTCAAATTGTCCATGATTTCCAACAACGTGAAATTCAAGACGCTTAGAAACGTCCTAATACTTCTAATAAGTGAAACGTTGCACGTGTTTCTAGCTACAACGCTTGTTTCATTACATCTACTACATTATATAGTTTTGATACCCGAGCATACACGTTTATTACTTCCGCTACTCGGGGAT